>PVLD010004941.1:0-97499 GCA_004027595.1 Dinomys branickii
TGCATATATGCAGGAGGGCTAACATGGTTCTACTATTGTATTATATCACTTAATGCTAAGCAATAATCGATGACGGGTTATTTGATCAATCTTGTATGTCTGTATGTGTTGTCCTGAACACACACTTCGAAGATATCAATATGTAAAGCAGCAACTATTGGTGTTTTTGTTGTTGTTGTTGTTGTTGTTGTTGCTGTTGCTGATATTGGCCTGTTTTGTTTTTTGTCTTTGGATTTTTGGTTTTTGTGTTTTTTCTATTGTTGAGAGGATTAATTGTCTGACTAAATTTGCATGTCTGTATATGGGTTTATATATTTACACTTCCAAGATATCAATGGATAAAGCAATAACCACTGTTGAGATCATATCACCTTGTCTATAGATTAGTTGTGATTGTACTATTTTTTATGCTAATTGGTGTCTGTTTGTCAATATGTTTTTGTACTTTTATTTTTTTTTAAAAAAAGCCAACTCAATCTTTAAATCTGCTATAATTTTGACTTCTGACACACAAATGGAAAGACAAAAGGCAAGGTGAAAAAAGAACAAAATGATAGGAAAAACTGTACCATGTAAACGCTTTTTAAAAAATACTTAAGTAGCTGTATTAACAACAAAGTAGACTTCTAAACATGGCAATTACCAGGGATAAAGAGGAATATTACATAATGGTAGAAGATGTGTTCACCAAGAACATACAACGACCCTAAATGTGAGGTGTTTACCATAGAGTCTGCAGGTACATGAAGTAAAAATAGAACTGAAAGATAAAAAAGACTAATCCACAATTACACTCAGAGAGCTCAATACTCCCCTTAGTAACAAAGAGGAGCTGACAGAAAACCAGCAAGGATACAGAAGACCTGAGCAACATGAAACTGATGTGCTATTAACACAGAGAACTCTCCACTCAGTGACAACAGAATATACTTTTTTTCTCAAGTGCACATAAAAATCCACCAAGATAGATCATATTGTGTAAAAAAAAAAAAGAAAAGAAATAAGATTAAAAGGACTAAAATCACATGAAGTGTATTTGACCGTAGCAAATTTTTTTTTTTTGGTACTGGGAATCAAACTCAAGACCTTACACTTGCCAGGCACTTATGCAACTGAGCTATATCCCCGGCCCCTCATAACAAAATTAAATGAGAAGTCAGTAACAGAAATCTTGGAAATTCCAACTATTTAAAAATTAAATATATACTTAAATAAATGAGTAGTCAAAGAAGTCTCAAGGTAAAGTAGAAATACTTGGAACTGAGTCAATGAAAAAGAAAATATGTCAAAATATGTAGGATGCAGACAAAGCAATATTTAAACAAATTTTTAACATTAAATATTTAAGAAAGCCTAAAAGCAATAATCTAACTTTTCAGTGTAAGAAATTACTACACAAAGCAAGCAGAAGAATGAACATATACTTAAAAGTAAAAATCAGAAAACAAAAAAAATTCATGAAATGAAAAAGCAGTTCTTTTTAAAAATAAAAAATGACTACCAAGAAACAAGAAAGGGAGAGAAGAGCAGAGGGGAAAGAGATGCAAAAAAGAACTAAGATGTGCTATGTTCATACATCGACTTCCCATGATGAATGTAAACATTATGTGCCGCAAACATGTACCAATAAAAATTAAAGTTAAAAAAAGAAACAAAAAGAGAGGATTAAAATTGCCAGTATCAGGAACAAAAGAGGAACACTACTAGAAATGCAAAAGAAATTAAAAACTAATAAAGATGACTAGCGTTGTATCTAAAGGAATCAGGAACCAACTTGGAAAGATTTCCACAGCACCAGAAATAGGACCAGCTTAGCACCAGGAAGCAACAGATATGCACCACTGATATGTACACTGATATGCACCATATGTGTTTAAATATGAATTCATAATGATACCAAAAAAAACCCTAAATCATCATTGACAGAGAGATAACTCATTAAAAACTGACCAATAAAGGTATAAAGAGTGAAGCACTGGTCTACCTTTCCTAGATAATATGTACCAATGGATGGCAAACGAAGAAATGTTTCTCTTTGTATTATTCCACTGATAAATGAATAGAGTGATTACCACAATTCATTTTCAAAATATAATCAATTAAGATATCTAGGCACAGAGTAGTGATCACTTCTGACATCACAAAAAGGATAACCAGACACATGTGCCTGTTAGAAGAACAGGCACACTACCACTTATGAAAGTCTTACAAAAAATAAAATTATACAAAATCAGAATCTGATTCTCTAGATCAGTGATGTCCAACGGAAATATAATGCACAGGGCCAGGGATATAGCTTAGCGGCACAAGTGCCTGCCTGGCAAGCACAAGGTCCTGAGTTCGATTCCCAGTACAAAAAAAAATCAAAGAAATATAACGCAAGCCATATATATGAAATAATCATATACGTATACAACTTCTAGTGACCACATTATAAAAAGAACCAAATAGAAACTATTTCTCATAAATATAACCCAATAGATCTGAAATAGTTCAATATCCAATCAATGTAAAAACTATTAATATTACATATTAATTTCTGTAGTAACCTTCAAAGTTAGTGTGGATTTTACACTCACAGTACATCTCTATTTGGACTAGTCACATTTCAAGCCCTCAATAGCTACATGTAGCCAGTGGCCACCAGCTTGCACAGCACAGCTCTAGTTCCAAGTACCAATTTATGAGAAACACAGAAGAAAATTAACATGTAAACCTCACTGTGGGGACTCAAACATCAAAACTCAGGCTGCAGAAAATTCTATGGGTCACATCTGGCTTCTTCAGTAAGTTCATGGCAAGGGAAAAGGTGAGACTGAGGAAGACTCTGCAGACTAAGAGATTAAAGACAAAGGACAAAAAAACAGGAAATACTTAAATGTCATATTTTGAAATGCACACAAGGGCTTAGACAGGAAAAGCAAAACGTCATTACCGTAAATGTTGAGGTTGTGGTTACCTTTGAGGAGAAAACAACCAGGATGATTTGTGATTAATCTACACATATGTTTTAGGCATAGCTGGTTTGCTCCAAGGCAGGGCGGCACAGCAGAGCGACGAGAGCAATCCGGGAAGGAGGAAGGGAGGCAGACTCAGGCCACAGCTCCAGTGACCCACTCCCCAGCCAGCCCTCCTCAACATCACAGTTAACTATAAACTCATCCGTGAACTAACCCTCAGACGAGTACCATGACCTCCTGATCCAGTTGCCTCCAAAGAGCCCCACCTCTGAGGGGAGGCTTTGGGGGGACATCCAGATATGAACCACAATGCATGTACACACACGCAAAGACACACAGACACACACGCAAAGATAACAGTATCTATTCAACCAGTCCTGCTGGTGCGTGCCTATAACCCTAGCGCTCTGGGAGGCAGAAGTAGGAGGACTGCAAGTCAGAGAGCCCAGCCTAGGGCAACTTAGCAAGACTCTGCTTAAATTTTTTTTGTCTTTTTGAGACAGGGTCTCACTATGCAGTCTAGGTTGGCCTTGAGCTCATTTTGTAGCCTAGGCAGGCCTCAGACTTCCAATGATCCTCCTGCCTCAGCCTCCTGAGAGCTAGGATTACAGGCACGCACCACCACGCCCAACAAATATTTTTTAAAAAGGGGGGTGGGGACGTAACTCAGTATGAAGGCCCTGAATGCAGTCCCCAGTATTGCTAAAAAAATCCCGACAATAATAGTAGTATCTAATTTGTAGGGTTGCTCTGAAGATTAACATACCTAAAACTCTCTGAAGAGGACTTGGAATCTGGTGCATTTTCAAAAATGCTAGCTTTTATCATTCTTGCCTCCTCCATCCCTTCAATAATATAAAGTCAGTTTTTTTGCTTTTATCAAAAATCACTTCCCCAACCTTGTGTGCCTCTCCCGTTGGGCTCCTACTCCTCACCTGTCTCTTGAAAGTGACAAATAGCAGTCTTTTCATAGCTATCTACCCATGTCCACTGAGCATTTGGTATTATCCATTTTGAACCCCAAACTCTCCCAACCGCGAATTCTATGACACTATTCTTTTAGCTGTCCTGCTTCTGAAAAGGTCTGATTAGTATCAATTCTGACATCTCCTACCTGTTGTTTAAATACTGCTATTTTCATTCAGCTACAAAAGTACTAAGTGATCTTTCCCATGGTTTGAAACACCACTGACGGGCAGTTAACCTCAAAGACCTTCAGCTCGGATCTCGTCCAGCATTAGGTACAATATTTATTTAAACATCTGCTGGACCTGGATGTCAAAATGCCCAGCCCTGCATTCACTCCAGCCGCGTTCCTCCCTCCTGCTCCTTCCCATCACGCAGGCAGAGACTGGGAGCAGCTGTGGGGCCCTGCTGCAGCCTCATCACCAACACCCAGTCACTGAGTTTAGGACTCTAAACTGCCAAGAAACTTTTTTATACCTACTTAACTTCCCTAGTTTGGCCCTATCAGCATCTCTCACCTGGAATAAAAGATGGTACAGGAAGTCCTTGTGCCCTGTAAACACTCTACTTTCATCCTAAAGCAAACTGCAACTGTCCATAGTTGTCTGAATTTAACGTATTTGCCTGTGTTACACCGTTTGCCTTTGCTACACCATTTCCGCAGCCTGGAATGTGTCTCCTCAGTTTTTTACTATACTCCTGGACTTCCTGGGTAGCTGTCAAGATACCATCCCCATCAGAAAAAACTCTGGCTGCTCGGGATGAGTCAAGTTCCCTTCCTCTACTGCAACAGCGCCTCCACTGACTCTCAGCATTACACTTAACCAAATGCATTTATTCTATTTTTTTCTTAATGTCATCTTCTACTAAACAGTTACTTTGAAGGATAGACTGTGTTTTTACTCATCTTTGTACCTCCAGTGCCTCCTATGTATTTGACATACGGCAAATACATACCTCCTTGTTGAAAGGAGGTAGTTATTTGCTTTTTTTATACTAATGCCAAGTTAATATTTCTAAAATATTACTTTCCCATGAAACAATGTTCAACATCATTGGTCATTAGAGACATGCAAATTAAAACAACACTGAGACTCCATCTCACCCTGGGAAGAATGGCTGTCATCAAGAAATCAACGAATAACAAGTGCTGATGGGCTGTGGGGAAAAGGGCACCCTTTTCCACTGTTGGTCGGATCATAGACTGCTGCAACCACTGTGGAAGTCAGTGTGGAGATTCCCCAAAATATGAGAGTTGGAGGTCCCATTCGACCCAGGTATTCTCTTGCTGGGAGTTTTCTCAGAAGAATTAAAAACATCATACCACAGCAATATATGTGCACCCGTGTAGCACAATTTAGCAGCACAATTTGTAATAGCTCTAGATCTTGGAAACAACTCAAATGCCCATCAACTGAGGAATAGATAAAAAAGATGTAGTCTTTTTACACAATGGAGTACTACTCATCCATAAAGAAGGATAAACTGGAGACTTTTATAGGTAAATGGGTGCAACTTGAGATCACATTTGTAAGTGAAATAAACCAGACACACATGTACAAATATCATATTGTCTCCCTAGTGTGAGAAGCTGAAAGAGTAAATAAGATTCAAAACATACAATAGTATTGTAAAATGGGAAGAAAGTATTTAAAAGGAAAGAGAAACTAGGATGGGGGAATGAAGAAAAGGGAAAGCAAAAAGAAAAAATTAAAAATATATAAAAGATAGCTAAGAGAGTTATACTAGTTTCTTTTAGTTCACTGAAAAGAAAGGTTTGTGCTACTATTAAATGCTGACATCTTGCATTGGAACTAATTTAAAGATAATGATACACAATGTACATATTGTATATCGATACACATTGTAACTCTACTATCTCGTTTTGAGATTTTTCTCTTTAAAATACTATTTTATAATGTCACAGTGCTGTCCAAAAACATTTAAGGACTGTACATGATGCACATATATCTTTATACTTATCCTTCATAACAAGACCCAAGCTACCTGCAGAGCTTTATCTTAAACAACACTTCCTTACATTCACCCTTGACTTTTACTGTTTTTCAAATTGGCCTTTTGACCACTACCTACCCATAAAAATGTTGGTTTTTAAAATCAATACTTAGCATTCACTAGCAGTTAATACCATACTGTACATATACTATTAAAGCACTGTCATGGATACCTAAATGAAATGGTCACACACAACTCCCAAGTCATCTAGTGAACAGATGTGCAATAAAGTTTAACCTTTTGCTGAACATATAAAAGACATCAAAATGTATGAAAAAATATTAAAGCATTATATTCTGCTGTATTCATGCTTTTCTCCAGCCAGCCTTCCTTCACTTTTAATAGCTTGAAGCTCATTAGGAATGAGGACTCAGGCATGGTGGTGCATCCCTATAATTCCAGCATTTCAGGAGGCTGAGGCAGGAGGATCACAATGGGTTCAAGGCCAGCCTGAGCTACATAGCGAGACCCTGTCTCGCAAAAAAAAAAAAAAAAAGAGGAGGAATGCATTGGCTAATAGAGCACTCCTTTCCTAGAAGCTACGCTTTTTCTGTACATCAGAACACTAACCTAATGCTCCAAATGGCCAGAATTCCAGTAAAAACTCCAGCAAGGCAACCACAGTGTCCTATGATGTTTTCACCTGCCACAGTAACCCCTTTCAAGTGGTGCCACACAGATCAGCCATCTGCTTTTAGAACAAGAAGTGCCTCTAGGATGACAGTGGGCACTAACAGTTGACATTAATGGACCCAAGTCAAACATGGGAGAAACCCTGATTCGTTCCCCTCCAAGCAATCTAAAGGTAACTGTGCTCCTACAAGGGAGCAGAGATCATCAGCACAAATATCTCCCAAAGAACACTTTAATTTCCCCAGAGTTTTCATTTTACTATTTTGGACTAATGGAAGGAAAACTGAGGAGGGCAAAGGAAAAACCAAACAGAATACATATATTCAAACCCTCAAAGTCGTTTGTGAAAACAATCAACATGAAGGTATTTGCACTACGAGACTTGTGCAGTGATAACCAACCAAACTACAAAATTCCAGGGTCAGTTCCTAAAAGAACAAAGAATGATATGAAAATAGACAACATCTATTCAACTTTGTATTTTCCCTAGCAGAACACAGGCTAATTAAGGACACGGGAAGTACCATCTGTGTATCCCACATGGTTAGCATGGTTCCTGAGATAAACACGTGAATGTAGGGTAAGAGGGAATTTATATTTTAAAAAGTCAATACACAATTTTGAGGTGTTAGGCTATAGGGATAACAAGAAATAGCTATTTCAAGATAAACCTCTGATTTTACTATAGTTTTGGGAGCTATGGAACTAGATGACTAAAGCTCAATTTCGTTTCCTAGGTCCTAAAACCTTAATCAGGCCTCAAATGGCAACTGTAAGGGTTTATCTAAATACTCAGAAAAACAAATTTCACAAGTGGTCCATTTGTTTCTATCCAATATACTTTAAATCTTAATTTCTTCTACTGAACCTTCAAATCTTCTACGAATTAAAACCAAACCTTCTGAGCAGAAAAAAACTTTAGCTAAAGATCCTGAAGGAAACTTAAAATCTAAAAGGCACATACATATAACAAGATCATAAAAATTATTTTCATTTGTTTATTTTGTGGGATGAAGGATTGAGCTGAAGACCTTCCCACTGAGCTACATCTCTTGCCCCTTTCATTTTTTGAGACAGGGTCTCACTAAGTCAGGCTGGCCTTAAGCTTTTAATACCCCTGTCTTGGCCTCCCATGGTGCTGGGATTACAATCATGATTTTCTGGAGGGGTTTGATAAACATCAGTATGCTCTATCTTTAAGACAGATGACAGCAGCTAGAAAAGTGCACTGCATTTGCAGTCAATATCAATGATAATTAAGCTAAGACATATTTTTCTTATTATCTTTATTCAAGTATTTCACAGCAGTTATATTACAAATTACAGTAAATGTTCCAGAATTCAAAAATTAAATAATTTACTCCAACTAATGAAAAATGAAGTCAAATGTAAAACATCAATTTAACACAATTCTAAATTAAACTACAAACCCAAATAGACCATAGATGATGAAGTCTACTTAATCTACAAAGTAGACACACATGACTGAAACCAAACAGGACTCCTGAAGTCTAAGTAACCAAATGTACAAAATACAAAAGATGCAGGTACAAGCCCAAATTCAAGCTTACAATATGATTACAAATAATAATTATAGTAACAATGGCATTCAGCTACGGGACCTGACACTGAAGATACCTACTGAACAGCACCATAGCTGAACCAACTTAATCAAAAAAGGGAAGAAATTACCACCCCACTCCCTAAAAATAAAATCCAGTAAACCTATAAATACATTGGCATATGAGAAAAATCAAGTTATGAAAGGATGTTTTAAAAATTAATCACAGGTAAGCTTCAAGCTGAAAAACACAATTAACTCCACAGCCATCAGTTTCAACCCTAATGCGGTTCCATCACCTTCAAAAAGCTCCCAGAGTCCCACAGCTGAGCATGAACTGTTGCTGGGCTGGGCTGCGATACACACATCACTGATCTGAGAGCACTGTTTTACACAGGAGCTTATCATTTATAATGGTCACACTAGGAAATAAGAACAGAGGTCAATTTGTACATATTTTTGCCAATGCTATACAGCAAAAATTAAAAACTTACAGAAAGGTAAAAAAAATTGAGTCCACTTGGATAATTTCACAAGCTTCTTTAAAATATAGAACCACCAGATATCTGCAAAATAAGCAGAATTGGTATAGTGTGTTTCTTTTGGGGGAGGGCTGGAAAAGCTGCTACAATTTTAGTTCATTTTTCCCTCCTTGGCATGAGATTAACTTTCTCTTTAAGACCTAAACTGTTCAAAGTGGCAGTTCCTACACTGACATTGCCTCTGATTTCTCCATCTACATTAAGGATAAACAAAAGCAGAAACATGATCTTTCAGAAGCATCTTAATGCCAAACATAAATAAATTACCCTTCTCAAACTCACTGATGGCTAAAATCTTAATTAATTTGTACAAATTTAGTAATCTACTAAGAAATGTACTTTTTTTCCTTTTACAAGTGCTGCTGTTACTTGAACAGAATGCCTCTGGAATTAGAGTAACTGGAATAAATATTAAAAAAAAATAGTGCAGCAAGAACCTGAGACTTGCAAAAAACCCCTTTACCAGAAACTTGCTACAAAAAATCTGCTACATTGTATTTCATCAAATCTTTAAATTCTGTAACAATTTCCATCAAAATACAAAATGCTAATGTATTAGACAGTAAAATAGTTGGAACTGGTACAATGGTAATAAATACTAAAGAAAGCATGAAAATCTTCCCAATAATCAAATTAGAGGCTTCAAATGACCTCCCCTTTAAAATGATTCATCGTTAATCACACTTGCCCACCTTAAAAATACAGTGTGTCTACACGGGTGCCATTTTGAACTATATGGCTAACTGAATATTATGAAAACTTCATAGACTAAGCATAAAGAAAATAAGTGGCATTAAAAAAAATTAAGCTACAATGAGAAGGTGGTAAATACAAATGTAAATGCAAAGAAGCACTTGAGATTACTGCAGTAGCCTAGGCCACAGTGCGCTTTCTGCACACTATAAACAGCCAGAGACAAGGAGACAAGTACCTTAGCTTCGGCATGTAAACGGTGGCAAAGTGATTACAGGACACTGTAAACACTGTTGGTAACTAAAACACAAAAAGCTGAGGTAGCTCGGTATCTCTGCAGTAGTCCAAGACCATGTGCCTTAATTAAAACCCAAACTACATGTGTTGCATATATTGGAAAGACACACCTGCAGCTAACGGCTATAATAAATGAAGATAGCAAGCCAACTTGTCTGGCAAAATTTTCTACATTTTGTTTAAAAATTATCTGATACAAAATGTCATTGCATTCCCTTTGCCTCTTTGCAACTGCCTAGACTATGTCTCCAATTTGTAGAAAGTTTTTGTAAAACTAGTAATCCATAATTAATTTCAGGTAAATACAATTCACAGAAATCACTCAACAAGATCCAAAATGGGTTCCAATCAAAATGAAGAGTTCTGAAGATAAGTTTATGGGAAGAGACATTAATACTGTTATTCAAGGACCATACCAGAGCTCATCTGCATTTATACAGAAAATGAATTTTATGGAGATTCTGACGAATTCCTCTCTTTTCTGTCCATTTGGCAAGTCCTGGCTTTAAAACAATACAATTTACTAGACATGAAAATAATTTTTCTCTGGGAACTCAAACATGAATAATTATTTAATTGACTCTGACAGACGAATGGCCACTATTTATTTTCTGGTCATCATTTGTCAGCAATAAAAAAAGTATGTGGGTTTTTGTGGACTGTGTATTACTTGTTGTTGTTCTATTACATGTTTCTTACACAGAAACAGAAAAAATTATTTTAGCACATTATGTGGCTTAGAGTGTCTTGATTGAGCTTTGAGAACAAGACAGGCATTTCATACCAAAACACTGGTTGTCTCTTAATGACACAGTATCAAAACTTATTTCCAAGGTTGTGATCAAAGAAAATGTTCTAATTTATTTGCTACAAACGAGCCCATTTAGCCTTATCTTTCTCAAATGAATAAAAAGGCACATGAAAGGCAGTTCTAAAGAGCCTGATCTAATTTCATCTGGTTTCTTTAGTTTCCCACCAGAATATACCACAGCCAGCTCTAAAACAGGTTTCGGTCCATTACCCAGAGAGGGAAATATGACAAAAAGGATAGAAAGCAGAAGGAAAAATAAAAGGACAAAACAAAATAAGTTGCCCACTGTTTTAAACAATTCGACACAGTTAGAACTGCCCCGTCCAGTTTCCTCCTGTTTGCTGGTCTGCTCCCTAAAGAGAAGAAAGAGTGCACAAAAAGAGGAGCAGAAGCAAAAGCAGTTTCTGTAGCACCAAAATCTCCAAGCTGTGGGGTTGTATTTTTTAGTTGTGGAAAATACAACATGTTTCTGAAGTTCTGTTTGGTTCTTGTAGGCTGGTTGGTTTCAGGTACCTGAGACAATAGCACCAAATTCAACAGAGAAAAAAAATGAGTGAGAGAGCGCTTTACACCAAGGCTCTGCACGTAATTGGTGCAATTTGAAATTGAATGGCTCAGAAGACTGCTCTGTCAGGAGCAGATTGGAGAGGATAAACCACTCATCTTCAAGGTTCAGAGGAATGTCTCAAACATATGAACTGTTCTTTCCATCTCCTGTAAGAAAAAGACATACGTATTATCTACTAAGGAAAAGACAAAGGTATTCCCCTCACTGCGGAGGAATTCACCTAAGAATTCTTAGAGAAAGAACCTGAGACACATGTTCAAATTTGAGTATTTTCATGATTACAATACCAGAGCTGCTGTAAAACCATCTGCCCTAGGTAACTCCAAGTACCTCCTATTTCATACTTTGGCAAATGATGATGGCAAAGACAGTAAAGCTCACTGAGTGATTTACATCAGTAATACAAGAAGGAGGTATGAGTAATAAGAGAGTGAGGATGAAAACACTCAATGAATAACTTACATCAGACATTATACTAAGAAATATATAAATTCATAAACACTGTAGACACATAAGATACATACTTAGACATGAGTATGTGTATATATATTAACTTAATCCTCAATAATGTTGAAGGTAAAACATAGGTATTATTCGAGGCCCATTATACAGTTAAAAATAACTGCACCATACAGGCAACGAACGATCTGACAGCTACAAAATGATAGAGTCCAAATCTGAACACAAGCAGCCACATTCCAGAGCTTCCTCATAATAATATCATAATATCATTTCTTATAATGCTTTCTCATTATATTCTAATTCCCAAAGCAAACTCAGTACGAAGCAGAAATGCTCCCATTTATATCTATTCTACCCAGGGCTCATGGAGTGGGAGGCCGGAATGAGTGACCACCATCACCATCACAGGAAAGCCACTCACTGTTTGTCCTATCAAACCCCTTTCTTCTATTTATTTATTTATTTTTGGCGGTACTGGGGATCAAACTCAGGACCCTGCGCTTCCTAGGAAGGCGCTTATTCCACTGAGCTATATCCCCAGCCCCCAAACCCCTTTCTTCTAAACTGGGTCCATAAATTACAAAGGTTCCAAGTCCCATATCGAGAGATATTTCACTGCTAAGAGTACTCAATTCATTCAAGCTAATGAAACTGCAACCATCTGAACAAAGAGCAGTGCCCTGCATGCACATTTTATTAAGGTGGATGAATATCAAATACATCTAAGATATTTGGTTTTCTTTTCTCTCTTTAAACAACTCTGACAAAATTCTATGCTACATCTCTGTAGAAGACTATCATGTAACCAAAGTATCTTCTACATAACCAATCAAAATCATGCCTGGGAAATGCTTTATCATATGCTGCTGTGCAGGGGAAAAAATCATGTTGTTAAACAAAAATATAATCCCAATTTTAAAATATATTCAGACACTTATACACATTCTGTACATCTAGACATTTAAAAAGAGTAGGTGAATAGCTGGATGTGGTGGCACACGCCTGTAATCCCAGCACTCAGGAGACTGAGGCAGGAGGGTTATTGTGAGTTTGAGACCATAAGTGAGCTCAAGGACAGCCTGAACTACACAGTGAGACCCTATCTCAAAAAAGGTAAAAGACCCTTTCTTTGAGATCCTGTCTCAAAAAAAGAAAGACTGGATTCTATTCCAAAAGATTAACACCAACTAATATCCTTTAGATGGTAGGATATGAGTGATATTTTTTTTCTCATTTGTGCTTTCCAGTAACACACACACACACACATACAGACATACAAACACTATACAACTGAGTATACATTCTTAAAACTGAAACTCATAATGTGATCACAAAATAATTTTAAATGCTCTCTCGCTTTGGTATCAACCTAATATCCTTATTATACATGAAAAAGTAAGTATAGCCTCCATATACAAATCTTTAATATGTTTAACATTAGAAATATTCTTTGTGAACAGGAACTTTGTCTTTATCATGTTTTGCATCCTCCAAATTTAAGAGATTATCTGGCACACAGGTCCTCTGGTGCATAGGTCCTCGATACTTAGTAGCTAGACCATAAGATAAATTAATAAGCAAATAAAAAAGCCACCTTGCTATTTAGTGGATAGATGAAGGTTACATTTGCTCAGTTGACCTCAAAAAGCAGAAATATAGTTTAATGATATAAATTAGATGAAAAGAGATTCAAGTTCATTGACAAGAGAAAAATCTTCCCTATATTTCAGAGTTATCTAGAAAAGGAATATACCACCTCTATCTAAACAAAAGGACAAGCATCACTTTCTGTAGCTATTATATAGCACTAGATTTGACTATATTAGATGACTCTTTTAAGTTCTCTTCTAATTATTAGTGCATGACAAACAGTTCTCCTGCAGATCAGCAGGAGCAGTGGTTGGACTGTGAGATACCACCACATCCAACAGGCCCATGTGATGGACTCAGGAAGCATGTCAGTACAACAGCAGGGAGGAGAGAGCTATGACATGGTGTTATCCAGATCCAAATAAGAAACTCCAGATTACTTTGCTCTTTCCTGAGGGAAAAATGGTATAGAAAGTCTTAATTCTCCAAACTAAAACTTACGACCTTTTTCTTCTTTCTGAGGTGCTGAGGACTGAACCAGGGCTTTTGCTACCTCCCCATGTGTCTGTCTGTCTGTCTATGAGACACAGTCTCATTAAGTCATTAAATTACCCTGTCTCGGCTCAAACTTGCAAACTTCCTGCCTCAGCCTCCCAGAATGCATGTGCCTATTGGTATTTTATGAAGGCTGGCTGATTCTTCTAAACTTAAATCTTCAAAACATTTTTTATTTACTTGGTCAAAAATAGATAGGTAAGCACATGCCTGTAATCCCAGCACTCGAGAGACTGAGGCAGGAGGATCACCATGTGTTTAAGGCTACCCTAGGCTGCACAGTCAGTTCAAGGCCAGGATGGACTGTAATAATAAGACCCTGTCTCAAAACAAGCAAACAAACAAGACAGGTAAAATACTTTCTTTACTTTAGGACAAGTAAAAGCATATACTGATCTAAGCACTTACCTCTACAAGTTGTGATTTGTCATAATCTTTACGATGACGGTAGATACACTGACTAAGAAGAGAATATAATCTCTCAAGTTGATCAACTGCCAAATTGTTGCTTTTATCTACCAACAAATCAAGTAATTTCTAAGAAAAATTAGAAGGAGAATGAAATGTTGTTTGATTTCACTGTTCAAACTGAAACAGTTTACATTCAAATGGTTAGACAGACACCATAGTGCATAAAGACAAATGAGGCTGGAAGATCCTTGGACTGAGTTCTTACTGAAACTGTTCCCATACTTTAAACCCCTCAAAGACATATAACTTTTCCTTAGTAGTAGGCCTGGGACAATTATATCCCTACCTTAAATCAGGAGATTTCTAAACCAGTTTTACTCAACTACTTACAACATTCAAATACCCTTCAATTCACTGAGAAATGACGAGGAGGAGCTAAGCTTACCGTCAGCCTGTCGTGATCAACTATAAGCGGAGGCACCGGCTCCGATGGCTCCTCAGGAACCAGCTCCAAGCTCGTCATTTTGGCCTGCTCCAAAATTAATTTACGGCATTTCTTTACTTTAGAAGCACCTACAATTAAGGGTGGGGGAGAAACACACTGCAGCAAATAAAAGTTAAAAAAAAATCAGTGTTAAGCAACTGAAATTACTATATTTTACCCATCACAAATCCTCTGTGGATCAGACAAGCGTATTCTTTAAATGATAATGATATTTTGGTAAGAACAAGAAATCTGATTTAAAAAAACTAAATCACAACTACGAAAGTCAAACCATATTAGAATATTGTCTAACAAACATATCCATTAGAAAGAAAAACAACCTTCACTTCTAAGCACTGAATTATAAAGTCTTCCTTCTCTTTATGGTAGTTACCAATTTAAAACTTTGGTGCTTTCAAAACTAGAAGCAACCAACCTAGAAAAGCAGATACTGAAATAAAATGGGAACACCCTGCCTACATATTTGCCTCTGAACCTAAAACATTTTCCTCAATACTTGCTGAAACTTATTTTTCTGTTACACTGCCTAAAATTTTGTTAAATTTGTGTTATAACTTTTTTCTAAAGTATAAACCTATAACAAGAATAATGGGCTGATATTTTATATCTTAGAGTGAATCAGTGTAATTACTTCCGGGTAATATTTTGGTAGGACTAGTGAGATTGAAAAAATAGAAAACTAGGGATAAGTAAGCATAATTCCACAATGCCGTGCACTCTGAGGGGCAGAGAGACCAGGCAAACCATTGAGGTTTCTGCTCCCCCAAATAAGACTACACTAAGGGGAGCCTGCGGAGAAAAACACGAAGATAAACTTAGGCTGTTTCAGAATTTCATATAGGACTGGCTCATGTCAGACATAAAGGTGAAACTTACACCTCTGTCCTGCATTCATTGTTTTCATTAAATTCCTCCCTCTTCCCATCAATGCCTACTTTCTTAATGAACAGTAAAAGAACCAAAGTGTTGTCTTCAAAAATATGAATGATGACATCACAGAAATTTTATATTTCATGTAGTCTTTTTTTTTCATGCAGTCTTTAAAGCAAAGATTTTTTTTTCTTTTTGAGATAGGGTATTGCTATGCAGTTCAAGCTGGCATTGAGTTCAATTTGTAGCGTAGTCTGGCCTCAAACTTGCAAAGATCCTCCTGCCTCAGCCTCCCAAGTGCTGGGATTACAGGTGTGCACCACCACAACCGGCTAGCAAAGCTTTTATTCATACTTCAATTATCATATTTCAGGAGTTTTGTTGAAAGCAATACTGATCCACATCACTATAATCCATGAATTTCTACAGGTCTAAGAATACAGATGAGATACCATTTTACCAGGTAAGATTGTCCCAATTATTCCAAATGAAAACCTCAGGTCACACTTCTATACAACAAATACCTTTAAAGCTTTTTGATTGAATGGAGTATTAATTGCAGCCTTGGAGGTGGGCAATACTGAGGACTGAACCCAGGGCTCCATGCATGCTAGGCAAGTACTCACCACTGAGCTACATCCTCAGCCTTTTTTATTGTTTTATTTTGAAACAGGGTCTCTCTTGCTAAATTGCCTGGGCTGGTCCAGAACTTGCCATCCTCCTGCCTCAGCCTTGCAAGTAGCTGAGATTACAAGTGTGTACCACCAAGCCCAACTATTTAAGGTTTTCTGAAAGCTTACTGAAATTGCATAGCAAAGTAACACTAACATGGACTCCTCCCTGTATTCATTCTGCCTTACACCAGATTTCCCATTCTGTCCAATTAATTATTCAACCTTTAACATATGCTTCAAAATTCTGTCGATATGAGAGCCTAGAATAAGTACTGCTCTTAAAACTATTATTATTATTAAATATTATTATTTAAATATTAAGAAAAAAATTCCCAACAGGTAATATTTTAGAATACTAAATCCTTCTTTACTCATAAAAAAATCATATGACTTTGAACAATATTTTCCTACTTCCTACTTCTGCACTAGAATACTTAAAAAATTACCAGGAAAATAAAACAAAATTTTTCCCATGTGGCCAAAACTCCAGGGTAAAGCTATATCCATCAACAGTTTACAAAGTATGACACAATTTCAAAATGGTTTAGTAAGAAAAGAACGCGTCCAAGACGGAAATGCAGACATCCCACTCACTCTGCCCTGTGCAGGCTAAGGATGAATGGCAACGATGGGCTACAAGTCCCCAGTGCCCCTTCCAGCTTTTCCTAAAAGAAACACTGAGCCATGAGAGCTGCCACAGTGCTCTGAGAATAAGACCAGACGGTGACAATTCTATGTCTTTCTTTCAGTTCTAGCCCTACAAATCACTGGAACCTCAGCCTGAACATCCCATGGAGTCAACTAAGGACGACTACCTGGAGTAGAAACACCCCACATGTACCAGTGACCATAAGGGCCACCTGTTACTTGTGACTTACTGTAACCCTGCAACATTACAATTCTCAAGTTTAACTTACAAGATGAACACCAGGCTCAGGTAATACAAGTAGCTCAAAGCTACATGATTATCATGAACGAGAGTGCTAGTTTATTCCACTCCTGACTCTTTCCACGTATACACTGCTATAATATTCACATCTTCTCCCTCCTCCTTACCTCATTCTAATAACTCTGTTGAATTTACTCAGCTTGTGGATTTACTTAGGTTTTAATCAGAAATCCTTTAGGATAGTGGTGATAATCAGGAGGGAGGGAGAAGAGTAAATAGGCAGAAAAGCAGCAGATTCTAAACCATAAAACCTCTGAAACATTCAGTAAAGTCTGGCATGAATGTGCATACTTTTCTAAGGAAATTCTTAGACCAATACAATTTTCATCAAGTATTGCTACTAGACATGAGGTAAATATGCAGTGAATTAACTCTGGAGTTTAAACCTTTAGGAGATGTTTGGAAATATTAGCTCTACCTTCTTTATCCAGTTCTGCATCTTTAACCTCCACGTCAGGGCCAGGTTCTAACTTCTCATTATTGCTATATTCCGGTGCTTCTAGTTTCTCAGGACCATCTCCAGGAGTTTCACTTGCAGTTTCTGGGTTTTCTTTTGAATGGTCCTCCAGGAGAATCTTTTGTTCAGAACTACATTTATCTCCACTACCACAGACAGGAACTTCTTCAACTTTGCCATTCTGGCACTCCAGAACCGGTATGCCTTCAAAGCTGTCAGTGGAGGCCTCACCGTTTAGACAGCTGCCTTTAAGAAAAGGCTCTTTCTTAGCTGTCTGTTCCAGATTGAGAGAACTGCTACTGTGGACAAGTAGAGACTCATTTGAACTTTCCTCTTCAGTAGATGCAAAGTTTTCTTTCACACTCGCTCCGTTGTTCAGCCTCTGCCCCTGGTCCATGTCCATGATGTCACATGATGACTCGTCATTGGTCACAGATAAGTCTCCGGTCTCTTCTCCATTTTCCTCATGGCAGTCAGTGCTTACCTCAAACTCTCCATTCTCCAGTAATTTCCTCTCCTCTGTATGGTTCTCATAATCTATAAATTTGGTGTCCTCTTCATCTTTTTTTAAATTATTGACTTTCCTTTTCTTAATAATTCCTTTTCCCCACTGTGACCGTCGCCTTGATTTTCTCCGAACCCGAACTATTTTACAAGGAAAAAAAGATATGTAGAACTTGTAGTGCAATAAGTATTTTACATGTGTTTATCAAAAAGGACCCAAAAGAAAGTAAATCCATGCTAGTCTCTTAGCTCTTGACATCCATGCTAACTAATCGCTCACGATCTATAGGTTGAATGAAGTCAAGAATGAACTCCACTAATGAAAATTTTTAAAAAAAACTTTACTTCCTATGAGTTTATTTAGTAGTAATCTTTTCTACTGCCCTGGGTTCTATTTTATAGCTATTTCTAATTTTCAACACCCAGGGGGCAATCACGATTTAAGGAATAACCACATGCCTAGGAAGTTTGGAACCACCACCCTACATATCCTTCAGGAAAGTGGATGCACAGCTGGCAAGGTCACCTAAGAACAGACCCTAAAAGAATACATAAGCTAATACCACATGAAAGAATAACAACAAGCATCCCCACAGGGAAATCTCTGTTGTCTCTCCCCGAAAAAGGAATCACCCACAGTAAGTATAACAGAAGCCCTACAAAGATAATACAGACAACCTGGTCAGCCAACTATTAACCACCTTTAGCACAAATGGTTCCCCTAGGGCAGTGGTAGAAAACCTATGGCATGCATGCACACTGCGCCAGGCTGTCTGTATCACTGACCTTTAAAAGGTTCACCATCCCTGGCCTAGGGTATTAATTTCTTACACTGTTATCTGAGAGTATGTAGAAAAACTAAACTCTCTGCTCTCAAGGCAACAAAATTATTAAAACTAAATAATCTGGTTGATTATGTGAAAAGAGAGACCTACAAAAATTGTAAGACTTTTCTGTTACATGATAAAAATTATGAGCTCCATGAGGAAAAAACTAGGACTTCCAGGTGACAGTGAACCCAAGAATTTTTAGTTTCCTTTATGTGTATCAAAGGTAACTGATTAGATCAGTCTTCCCCACAAGAACAGCTGCGTAGTTTAATATGAGCCTGAGGTCTATCAACAGTGTATATAGTGTGTCTACATGTTGGTTTCATTTTTTCACCTTTAACCCCCACTGAGTTTCTAGAGACCCCAAGGTATTCATAAAGAATGAGTATTTAGTTATAATTATTATTCTTTCTCATCTAAGAATGTATCTACTAAAGGCTTCTGAAATCATCTCCAAAATTCAAGTTAGTCATTTAGTGCAAGGCTTATTTTTCTTCAAAACTGTAATATTGTTAGAAATACTGTTTATTTTCTCCCAATTTCTACTTTTACACTTTATAATTATAGGTCAATTAACATTAAGAAGGAAATTCCTGTATTAGTCTACAGTTAAACACTGGTAGAGTGTCAGGTGATTCACACCTGTAACCACACCTTTAATGAGAAACTAATCTAATCAACATTAAAGATTAAAGAAAGGCATATATCTTGTTCTCATTCTAGAAGGTGGAGCTGTTAGGTTTTTACCATCTACTGAGCCATTCCTGATACTATGCCCTCTCTTAGTCTCCAGCCATGTAACCAAAAGTACAAGGGATCCCTCTTTCCTAAGCCATGGAATTTCAGGGCAAGAGGCCAAACTTAGTTCAACAGAGTCTGCTTGATTTCATTACATGTAGCATGCTAAGCGAATGCCAGAAGCCCTACTGAAGCAAGTTTACATCTAATGTTTTCATCCTGGCCAGTAATAGAGAAAATGGTCTTCTTCTACAGGAAACAGAATAGTTATTTCCTCTTCCTCATATCACTTCTAATGGTCAGCAAACTTCTCACAAAATAAGAGCATCTGATCACTTAAGCTCCACCAGAATAAAAATTTCTATTTTATTCTATGGTATCTTCACAGCACCTGGCCTATGACAGAAGTAAATAAATATTTGGGGACCTAATCCTTAATATACCACTCCTTTATCAAGAGTACTCTAGATAAAAAACTCATTTAGGGACACAATCTTTAGAGGCAATTTTTATAGTGTCACTGAGCTTGTTTCAAAAACTAAGACCTCAGAAAAGTCCCTTAAAAACATTCAGATTTATGATTTGAGTTATTTAACAAATTATGTATCATATATGCCATCTACTGGTAAAAACAAAATCCCTATCTATATATTAAAAGAATATTCTCAATCAAGAAGCTTAAAACTTCCTACAGTAAATATTCAAAATATTTCCATTAGTAGACATTAGTATCAGTAGACATCAGCAGAGAATGTAAAGCCTTTCAAAGTTTAAGTAAGAGTGCAGTGTTACATAGCCCGGGCTATGATCTGAGATACAACTGCGATTAAATAGCTTTAAACAACTCATGGCAACTCATGGCACCACTAAGTCCTTTCTCAAACTTTCTCCCCTATGAATCCAAGAGGACAAGATTTTAAAAAGTGAGTATGATTCATTCCTTCAAATTCAATGCCATTTGGGAAAGAACACATCAAAACTGGCTTTGCTGACGGAACAATACTATCATCTTCATACCAGAACAGCATGTATCTTCCAAAGCAGACTATCTTCATATGGAAGATAGCATTAGGGAGATGTTGTGTTTACTACTACTTGTCTTTTGGAAACACTTCAGATCAACGTGAATGAATGAAAATGAGTAAAATCTAGAACACTGAGCCAGGCATAGTGGCACACACCTGTAATCCCAGTATTCGGGAGGCGGAGGAAGGAGGATTGCCACAAGTTTGAGGCCAGCCTGGGCTCCATAGTAAGTTCAAGGTCAGCTTTAATTACATAGCAAGACCCTGTCTCAAAACACAAGAAACCCCCCGCAAAAAAACAAAAGACAAACAAACAAACAAAAAAAGATCTAGAATACTAAATTTTTCCTCTAAACAAACCACATAAAACAAAACTAGACAAAAAAGGCTGCGCAGGCTTCTCAAACTGAGCACAAAATATTCTTCGCAGGGGATTCAACTTCTTACTGCCAAATCAGCCACTTCTATATGAACAAGAAGTGGGGAATAAGGACAAGGGTAGACAGAAAGTCTATATTGCCCACCCTTCGCCACCAGTTTAACACTGGAAAATATTCAAACCTGGTTTGATTGTAATAGTAAATAGTGAATAGCCATAGAAAATAGCAAATATGGAAACATATTTCTGATTCAGCATCTTACCCCACAAATTATTTGGCTCTGAAAAGGCAGAAGAGCAAAAGAGCTGTGGAAAAGCAGCAGCCCTTGGTACGTGTACTCAATTCCTAGATAACCCGCGTCATTCTCAGTTGTTCCCACCACTGGATTACATGATCTCAAATACTCACACGCACATTTATGTGCAGAGTTGTGCCAGACATCCATCGGATTTCTTTGTTTGTGCCGAAATGCCTCTTCAACTCTAGTTTCTGTCTTTCGAGCTCCAGTACCATGAGGATTTATTTGTTCTGCTGTTGCCGATAAGCCTGCAAGCAGAAGATAAGCAATACCTATTTAAATATTCCTAGCTACATAAACCAACAAGGTTTTTTTTTTTAAAAAGATCTGAAATACAAAACTGAATTTTAAAGTCATTAATTATATTGGGACAGTTTGTAATTCTGATGAAAATAGTGTATTTTGTTTTAAGGTGTGAAAAAAACCTAATGTAAAATCATAAAAACGTATTTTTAACACCCACCAGGCCATGCTTACACTTAATCTCCAAAGAAGCCTAATTTTTACTCACTTTAATTCACAAAGGGGCGCTTTTCACATTATGATGACGGGAAATAGACTATATATTGCCCAAAAGTCACAATCTCTGCCATCTTTGAATGTACGCTACGTTTACTGGGTCACTAAACTCCATTCCCATAACTGTATCTGATATTTGCTTCCTATCACACCACAATGCAGTAAGTTTGGTTTTCTTGTATTATCTTCTTAAGAGTAATTATTCTGTCTCAATTTTCTTCACTTGAATTTTTTCTTCCACATGGTCCCTAACTGCTGGAGTTTCTCAGGGTTCTCTATTTTTTCCTATTCTATATCTATGTCTTCCTTCATAAAGTATCATAACATGTTTGGCTTCTACTATTTCTCAATAATAAATCTCACATCCGTATCTTTAGCCCAAAGATCTCTTGCCTTCTAGCCCACATACTACCCAACTGCCTACCTGGAATCTCCAACTGAGTGTCTTAAAGACAAATTAAAGATAACTGGTTTTCTATCCCCACAAAAAAGCACAAGCTGTTCATCCATATGCAATTACATAACATAAAAATCATCTGCTTTAAGCATACAATTAAATATTTTTTAGTAAATGTTTGCAGCCATGCCAATTACCACAGCAATCCAATTATAGATAACTTCCCTGACAAATACTACTCTACTTTGTGTCTCCATAGACTTGCCATCTCTGGGAAATTCATATAAAAACCACAATATGTAGTCATTCATGACTGGCTTCTTTCTCTTAGATAAAATTTTTGAAGTTCATCCACCAATACTTTATTCATTTTTACTGCTGAATAGTATGCCACAGTGTGGATATACTATTTTGCCTGTTCGTTTATCAGCTGATACACATTTGTGTTGTTTCCAGTTTGGAGTTACTGTGAATAATATTCCTACGAACATTCATGTACAAGTTTTTACATAGGTATATATTCTCATTTCTCTTGGGTAGGTCTCTAGAATAGAAGCAAGGGGTCATAAAATAAATCTATGTTTAACTTTTCAGAAAGTACCAAACTGTTTTTCCAAACTGGTTCTGTCAACTTTTTAAATAATCTCTCATTTCCCTGTCCTAAAACTTTGACACTATGCTATTTCTTGCTGCCAAAGCAATTTTATTTACTTATTAATTTTTGGTTTTCTCAGACAAGATCTTGCTATATATAGTTCAAGCTGCCTCCAACTCACTATATAACCCAGACTGGCCTCAAACTCATAGCAATCTTTCTGCCTCAGCCTGCCAAGTGCTAAAACTTTAGGTGCGCACCTCCATATCCTGTTTGCCAAAGTAAGTTGATCAGTTTATTCCATTGCTTAAAATCCTTCAAAGACTTCTGCTACCACAACAGTTATTCTCAAACTTTAAAGTACATAAAAACTATTCAAATGGTTTGTTAAAATACAGGTTTCTTGATCCTGTTATTCTCAAAGAACATAACTCTCTAAGTCTACAACAGTGCTCATAACAAATATACACATTTCGTAAAGCACTGACTTACAATATAGTCCAAGCTCCCTAGCATGGCCTAATTGATTCAAATAATTATGGAAAACCTGTTGTATGTAAGGCTATAAGATAGACATTCACAGTACTTATATCCTCAAACATAAAGCCAAGCGCTACTATAGCCTATATTGGTCATGGAAGGTATCTTGAAAGAGGTAGAAGTTTCTTCACAATTGCAATGTCCTGGACTCAGCTCACCTTTTAAGGCCTATTTCCCACCACTGTATATATTTCACAATATCAAACAGTTTAATACTCTTCCAAATACACCAAGCTTCTTCACAACCATGTGCTCTTGCACAGTGTATGGTGCAGCTGCTCCTGCTCCTGCCCTGCCACCTGGGCCCAGTCCACTAGAGAAAGTGCTCTTAAGTTTACTCCCCAACTCCGTTCACACTGCTGGGTTCTCATCCAGGAGGTCACTCTGCTTATGTGTGGTGAACACGCTTCAAAGTTTGTTTTATGCTTCTTTCTGTCCTACTGAAGTTTGAGTTCCTCAAGGGTATAGTTACAGATCAAATGAACAAACCACATTTGCTATTTCCATGCTTTTGATAATAAAATTGCATATAAACTTCAATAGAGAGGGAGGAAAAAAAACAACAGTCCTAAACACTTTTTTCAAGTACCAGCATTGGATATAAACTCAACTCTGAAATGAAAGCATATCTAATACCTAAAACCATTAATAGACATCAATGACCAATAAAGATGTACTTTACCAAAAGAAACTTCACTAAAAAATATTTTATTTTTATAACATGTAGTATTGCACCAAAACTTTCACAGAAGGTAGTTTTAAAATATCCATGACCCAGGCCTGGTAGTATCTGCCTTTACTCCTAGCTGCTCGAAGGCTGAGGCGTAAGGATCACAAATTTGAGGCCAGCCTGGTAAACACAGCAAGACTGTCTCAAAACAAACAAACAGGGCCAGGGAGGTAGCTCAGCAGCACAGCACCTGCCTGGCAAGCCCCAGGCCTTGAGTTTCATTCCCAGTACCATAATAAACAAACATAAAACAAAATAAAACCTTGAGAATTTGTATGACACATACAATAGTATCAGAAAGTAAGTAATAGGTACAATGTTACTGTTTGGTAAGTGGAATTGGTTCTGGTGTGCTATGGCATTGCAAGGTAAATATAATTAAGAGTAATACATTAATACATATTCAGATAGAAGAGAAATATTTGAATGTATTCAACAAAAAGAAATGATAAGGGATCAGATGATGGATATGCTAAATACTCAACACATACATGAACTGAAATAGTACATGGTAACTCACAGGTATGTACAAATATTATGTGTCAAGTCAAAAAATAAAACTTGAAAAAGTAAATGCCACGCCTCAAAACACATCTTCCCTAAAGAAACATCACTCAATGACTCTTAGTGAACAGGCAAGGATTTGGTAACAAGTTCATTTCTACAACTTACCTCTT
The DNA here is from genome assembly GCA_004027595.1 of Dinomys branickii. Classification (NCBI taxonomy): domain Eukaryota; kingdom Metazoa; phylum Chordata; class Mammalia; order Rodentia; family Dinomyidae; genus Dinomys; species Dinomys branickii. The sequence continues at coordinate 24,754 of PVLD010004941.1, forward strand.
TTTATTCTTGCTTCCTTAATTTCTTCACAAAGTTTATTAAATTCTGGATCCAATTCTGCTGCAATGATGGCATGTGCAGTATCCTTCAGGGTACATGCTCTATGCCTAATTATTTTATCTGTTAAAAAGTCAATATAAATTTATTATACATATAAAAGAAAAGGACATCTTAAAAACAAACAACAGGAAACATTTGTATGAAATTGTAACAAAGCATTTTAGGTGAGAAAGTTCATTTTAATGATGGGTAAGAAGTAAGCTACTCAATCAAGTTTATAATTCTCTGAAAATTGAACTTTTAAAACCTCAAATCAAGGGGCTAGGGATATAGCTCAGCAGCACAAGCGCCTACCTGGCAAGCAGAAGGTCCTGAGTTTGATTCCCAGTACTGGGAAAAGAAAACTAAAACCTCAAAGTACTGAGCCTATTAAATAACCATTACCATACATGATTTTATGTTAAATTTCTGAAAATAAAAATGTATGATTTTCAATAAAAATTTAAAAAATTATAGAATACTTGCTGTATGCTCAGTTCATAGATAGCATAGACTAATATTGAGAATTCAGAAAATCATGATCTTCTTCTTAAGTTGAAACTAGTCAAAATTGTGCTAAAGAATACAATATATCCTCAGGGAGGGTATATTAAGGGAGACCTATTAAAAATGTGACAGGAACAGAAAAATACAAAAATGACTTTCTAAGATAAAGTGTTTGCAGATTCAGGAAATAAGCACAAACATGAGTGTTGGTAAACTATAACTAAAAATGGTACCAAGAGAAAAGCCTCTGCTTCACAAGGAGCTGAAGGCCCCGATCGTGAGCAGTGCTAATGTCAACAGTGCCCTATAGAGCTGTTTGAGTCAGTGGAAGGGCAAATATATAGGTAATTTATTTTATCATAGTACTAAGAGAACAAGAACCCAAGTGGGAAAACAAAATCAACACTTTCCTCTCCTGTAAAGGCATTAATAGACAGAGATATTTTATAACTTTTTTTGATAAGAAGCTGTTAATTGCTCACTGTGAAATATTATAAAAATAAATATGCTGCCAGGCTCAACGAGGCAAGAAGATCACTATTTTGAGGGCAGCCTGGGCTACTCAGTGAGATCCTGTCACAAAATTTAAAATTAAATAAAAAGTCTGAGGATATAGCTCAGTGGTAGAACGCCTGCCTAGTATACACAAATCCCTGGCTCAATCCTTAGTACCATACTGAAAAGAAAAGCTCAAAGGACACTCTGGTGTATTTCCTTCTGATATATTTTCTTTATATATTCATTCAACAAATACTGTTTGTCATCTATACCAGGAAAAGCCAGGTATTGCCTATGCAGTAGTGGGGGTAAAACAAAACAGACATGATTCCAGCTTTCAAGATTTTCAGAGTAGATAGGAAAAGAACATTACATGAATAATTTCTCTTACATATAAACATTCCCATTTCAAAAAAACCGTAAGGTATTACAGTGATTGCCATTTTGACAGGGAAAGTTAAAACAAGCCTCTTAAAGAGGCACTGAAGTTGGCATGTCATGCACCGGAGTAACCACTAAAATAGTAGGGGAAACCAGAGCAGGTTCAGAGAATTCCACTGAAAAATCCTAGGGAGAAAAACTTAAGGAAGCTGGCTGAAAGCATGTTAAGAGGAAACCAAGGACCAGTGTTCTTGATAGCACTTAAGACTTTATCCTACAAGCCATGAAAAGTCATCAAAAAGATGCGAGCAGGGAAATAACATCACTCAAATTTACATCTTTGGAAGTTCACTGTGACTATTATCTGAAGACTGGACCCTGAGTGATCCTCCTGCCTCAGTCTCCCCAAGTGTTGGAATTACAAGCATGTGTTACCACATGCATGCCTGACCGGATCTATAAGATAGTTATAGTACATATCATAGACCAGATCTATAATCTTACTGATACTATAATCACCATGCATTACCACATGCATGATTGACCAGGTATAGCAAGACCAGAGAGAACTGAGTCTTAACCATCTATAAATCTCTAGCCCCAAACATAATTTATAGACAACACAGTATTTAATAAATGGATGCTCTGTACAAGGTAAGTCAGTGAATTGTGAGGAGTCATTCCCCACTACTCCACAGAGGCACTCTGTTCTCTAGACATGCTTTCTCCATACGCCTGCACAATACTTCTCTGAGCCTGGGATGCATGCCCTTCCAATCTGCTTACCTCCAGGTAGCAACTTCTCTGTGCTCCATGCAAATGTATTTCTAATTTAGACTCACAATGCTGCCTTATAAGCATCTACTGCCACCTCAAGAAATTATTCACTATTATCATCCATACTATCTCCTTAATCTTTCTGTACTATATAATCACCAGTAATTAGACAAGTGTACTTGTCCTGTCTAAAAATCAAAGATGAATTTCTAGACAGCAGGGACAGTGTTACACGTAATTGTTATGGATTGAACTACATACCCTCACAATTCTTAACTTGAAGCCCTAACCCTCAGGACTTCACAATGTAACTGTTTTTTAAAAAGGTAATTAAGTTAACATGAAGGTGGGTTTTAATCCAGTCTAACTGACTGGTGTCCTTTTAAGAAAAAATCTGGACACATCAAATATGTACAAGCACAGAGAAAAGGCTGTAGGTAAACGGAAAATATGTGCAAGCCAAGAAGAGACATTTCAGGAGACACCAAATCTGTTGACATGGGTTTAACTTCCATCTTGAAAAGATGGCCTCCAAAGCTTTGAGAAAATAAGTTTCTGTTGTTCAAGTATGCAGTCTGTCATATTTTATTATAGCAGCCCTAACAGACTAGCACAATTACAAACAGAGCTATATCCCCAGCCCATACAAACAGATTAATGTCTACCACATGGTAATTATCTAGTGTGTATTATTGACCTATGATAGTACTGATATGTACTATAACTATCTCAAAGAACAAGAACTGTCACTATCTTTGTATTCTAAGCATCCAGTTCGGTAATTAGCACGCGATAATCATAAACACTAAAAGAAATATGAATGACTTCAGTTCAAGTATAAAACTTATGAAATACAACTATAGTAAATAAAGCAGGAAATATACTAAAAGCAGACCCTAGAGGACTCCCTCATAAAGCTCAAGTGACTCTAGGAGCTTTATTCCCACACAATGGGTACAAAATACTACAAAATTCTGAAAAAACTTTAAAGATTAAGGATGAAATTTCAGCAAAATTAGTCAAATGAAGGTACATATAAGAATGAGACTGGAGCTCAGCATGCTGGCTCATGCCTATAATCCCAGCACTCGGGAGGCCAACCTGGGCTACTAGCAAGTTGGAGGCAACCTGAACTATATAATGAGACCCTGTCTCAAAACCACAAAACAAAACAAATGGGACTGGAGCTAGGTGCATGTCTGTAACCCCCACACTCTAGAGGCTGGGCAGGAGGATCACTGTGAGTTTAAAGTTGTCCTGGGCTACATAATCAAAGTGAAGGCCAGCCGATACTACACAGTAAGACCCTGTCTCAAGGAAGAGGGAAGGGGAGGGGAGAGGAGGGGAGGAGGAGAGAAAAGGGACTGGAGCCATGTACTATAAGACCAAGAATGGGGAACAGTCAAACTTAATATATAACATCATAATTAAGGTCAAATACCAGGTACAGGTCAAATTTAGGACCAATAATTTAAACTTCTCCTCACTCTGTATTTATATTGTGCCCACATCATTCCCTAGAGAGAGAATATGGGTAAATACTCGGGCAAAATGTGTAACTTTTCAACTTTTTGGCTTTTGTCTTCTATGTATATACTACTTTTCTTCCCAAACAGCCAAGTGTTCTGTAAAACAGAACACTGTAAGCTTTCAAATACTCCAGGGAGCTTGTAAAAGTAATACAACATTCATGTAATTTCCACTTGCTACGTAACAGACCCCGAGGTTGTTTTTCTGGTGCATAACAAGTGGTTCTATTGCTAAGACAAAAACAGGCCTCTTGACTAGAGATATTTTTTAAAAAACCTGAACAGGGCTAATAATGTTCTGAATTATGTCACTGTATGTGTCTACCTAAAAGAGCAAAAGAAGGAAGTTGCAAGTATGCCAGTGTAGCCATCCCTACAACATGAAGCCATACTCTTTACAGAATCACATTCTGTAGTAAAAGGATACACTGTATCAGAAACCACTGCTCCTTTCTTAAAGGTAGTATTAGTATCATGGCAGTTACACATAATTACTTGGGGAAATCTGGATTGATCTCAACAGGCTTTCTCCAAGAGCTCAAGTTCATTTCCATGCTCCCTAGGTTCGGTCTAAATTAAGATTAAATTCAAGGTATAGTCCAGAGAATATAATCCCCTTAATATATAAGGGGTTCTTCTTAGACCAAACATACAGATACCTCCTAAAGAATTAAGTTCCTTAAATACAATTTAAATAGTAATGACAAGAAGAGTATGTCAGCAGAACATGTCTAACCTTTATGAAACACCCTGTCCCAGGCATTACAATAAGGGCTTAACATAATTAAGTTGAACTAAAAGAAAATGGTAATTTCCTAAGACTCAGCCTAATACACTTTCTCACTTAATCCTTACAATCACCCAAATAAAGAATACTACTATTATCCCCATTATAAGATGAAAAAACTAAAATTTAGAGGACATTAAAGGGAAAGAACTATGAAACATCTGTGCCGGGAGTAAAGCCAAAATCTAAATACAGAGCCCACATTCTCACCACCTTACCACATAATATAAGCCCTCTCTGTGTCTCAAACTAGCAGCCGAGTCTGCCACCACACAAGTGCCCTCACACACTGCCCAGGGCACTATGCAGACAGTTATACAACCTCATTCAGGTCCCCTGGAAGGGGGGGGCTGGGGTGCATCCATACTCACTGCCTGTGCTGTGGCAGACGGGACACAGTGAAGAAGATGATCCCCACTTGCACAAAATTGCTAACTGGCTAACAGAGGCCTCCATGCTGCTAGTGGGTTTGTTTTTTTTTTTTCCTTTTTTAGTTGTTTTTTTGTGTGTTTTTTTGTTTTGTCTTTTTGAGACAGGGTCTCACTATGCAGTCCAGGCTGGACTTGAGCTCACTTTGTAGCCCAGGCTGGTCTCGAACTCACAATGATCCTCCTGCCTCAGTCTCCCAAGTGCTGGAATTACAGGTGTGCACCACTACACCAGGCTGCTAGTGGACTTCTAAAATATTTTTAGTGAAGATTTTAAAGTTACAAATTAAAAGCCTTAAGAGATACACATTTTTGGGTCCATTATTTCCACCTAAAGGAATTTACTATAAGGAAATAATTTAAAATATACACAAAACTTGTTATAAAAGTATTTACCAGTGTGTATACATATAAGGGAAAAACTGAAAAATCTAGTAAGCTATTACACCACACCTACATATGACTACCCAGACAGCATCTCTCGCTGTGCTGCCCAGGCCAGCCTAAAACTCTCAGGCTCAAGTGGTCCTCCCTCAGATTACCAAATAACTGATAGTAGACTACAGTGTTTGGCTCCTACATATTATTTTTTAAATGTGGGATAAATATATTCTTTAATTATTAAGCTTTTTACAAAATACAGGAATAACAAAATCAGAGTTATTTTAATAAAATCAATATGCATGTATGGATTGTAAAGGGAGGGATGACGCTAAATTACTGTAATCTTCTCTTTTGTTCTTATTTTTATAAATTTTTCTGTAAGACATATAAATAAAGCAAACAAACTACAAAAGGCAAATAATCTCTTGAAAACTGTTGTACTTATTCTGCCTCTTAAGCTCAAATTAAGTAATTTACCATGGTCAAAACTCAAGTGAGAAATAATTAATTTCATGTAGAACTGAAAAATTCACGCCATTTGGCCACATGCTGTATGTTGAGAACCAGTGCCCACATCCCCCAAAAGATACAGGCACGAACTGTACTATAAATATGTTTAGGTAACAAAAGGTGAGATAAATGTTTTAGAAATAAGAAGCACTTTATTTGTGTATTACCTATGGAAGAAAGAGAGTTCTCAATAGAGAGGGGAAAAAAAATATAATAGTTGGGAGTTGGCCTGGCACTGTCAGCTAGACATCAGTGTACTCAGGTTAATTTCACAGAGCATCAGCATCAGAGACCAGTCAATATAAAGGAAAATTCTCTCTGTAACGATGTCTAAACACGGACAAAAACACGACCATGTCCTAACCATTAATATAACCAAACATAACCCTTTCCCCACAAATATGTATAAATGCCATTTCTTTACCAATCATAGCTTTCATCTTACTCCATTCTTCTGTCCACCTAGGACAGGGAACCCCAGCCCCTGGGCCATGAGCCAGAACCAGTCTATGGCCTGTTAGGAACCAGGCCGAGTGAAACATCATCTACATTTACAGTCATTCCCCAGTGATCCAATTACTAACTGGACTCTGTCTCCTGTCATATCAGTGGGAACATGAACCCTACTATGCATTATACATAAGAGGGACCCAGGTTGTTCAATCCTTTAGAGATTCTAATACCCGATACTCTAAAGTGGAGCTAAGGCAGTGATGTCAGTGCTGGGGAGCAAAGATCATTTAAAAAAATCACTTGCTTGCAGACTTATTAAAACCCTGCCAGCAAACAGCAAGTGACAGTTAAGCTATACCTGGTGGCAAGCTTTTAGCAGGTGAGTTGGAAGGACTTGCATTGTACAGCTGCTTCTGGCAGAAGGCTTTGAGGAAGAGCCCAGCACTTATTTTAGTCTGTGCATGACCTGCCCGTTATTTTATTTACCACTTCCACCTGCACTGTAATTTGTCTCAGTCACAATTTCAGTAAGCTGAAAAGCTAACCCTAGCCAAAAAGAGTGAAAAACAAATGTCACCACAAATCTTCTTTAAAAAGAGAGAAAGACCCAATGATGAGACAGCAAGGTCTAAATCTGCCAACAAAAAGGAAGCTGCATTTAAAAGAAAATACTAAGAGTCCTACTTAAATTATAGGTTCATGCCAACAGGTGGTTAACATTCTCCAAGTCCTTTGTAAACACAAGGTCCTGAGTTCAATTCCTGGTACCTAGATAGATAGATAGATAGATAGATAGATAGATAAAGAACAGCAAACAAACCCCATGAAAACTAAGAACAGGAACAAATACTGAAGGCTACCACTTCCTCAAATGTGTCTGCAATGACAGCATCATTCTTAGTGGCTGACTACACTGCTAAGGCTAAGAAGTCTTTTACTGAAAGAGTTGATCCTGCTAAAGATATGTCATACGTCAGGCGTGGTGGAGCATGCCTGTAATCCCAACACTCAGGAGGCTGAGGCAGGAGGATCACTGTGAGCTCAAGGCTAGCCTGGACTACTTAGCAAAACTTTATCTTAAAAAAAAAAAAAAAAGACATCTGTCATGAGCTTTGAGGAAGGTTCGAAAGGTCGCATGTAGTCCTCTTTCAGCTACCACCACAACTAGACAAAATGATGAAATGGAGGATCCTGAGCCACAATTATTAGAGAGGATTAATGAGTCATTGTGGTGCCGAATCTAGGTTGATGAGTCTACTGATGCTGACATGAACACAATAATGTTTTTGTGCACTGTATTTTTCAGGAAGATGTGCATGAGGATATGTTATAATGTATTTTTGTTGCCAACCAACACCACAGCTGCAGAACTATTCAAATCTTAAGATGATAACATATCAGAAAAACTAAAATAGCAACTTTATGTTGTTATGTGTATAGGCAGAGCAACTGCCATGACTTGACTGCCTTCTGGTTTCCTCACTATGGTTCAAACAGGTAAGATTCTGTGTCACCCATAGAGAAATGCTGGCTAGAACGTCACTGAACTTAACACTTTGCAGAACATGATTAAAATTATCAATCAGATTAAAATACATGTCCTTAACTCACATGTATTCATGTAGCTCTGTGAGGAGATGATGCAGGATATACACTATATTCTTTTCTACCCAGAAGTGAAATGGCTTTCTAAAGGCAGATCACTGGTCAGAGTTTTTGAGTTATAAGAGCTTCTCTAGAAATTTCTTTTAGAAAACCAGTAACCACTGGCAGCACATTTCTGTGACACAGGATGAGTCATAAAATTTGCTTAGTTGTGTGATATATTCAACCTACTTAACAAATCCAACCTGTTACTTCATGGGAGAGCAACAACAGTGTTCAATTCCGCACATAAAGTGGCTACATTCAAAACCAAACTGGAATAATGGAGGCAGTAAGTGAACATCAGAATTTTTGATGTCTTCCAAACATTAGCAGAGATCTTGAAAGAGACTTAGATAGGGTCTTCTTTCTCCTAATTGGTTCATAATCATCTATGGCAGCTTTTATGAGAGTTTGAGCATTATTTTCCAACCACAGAAGACTCCCAAGCTGGAGTGGATCTTCAAGCCATTTGTGAAGAAGCCAAGTGATCTGACTCTGTTCTAGGAAAAGATCAACTGCTTGAGACTGCAAATTATAGTCGTCTTAAAAGTATGTTGGAGACAACTTCAAATCTCCAAATGTTCAGGATTAAAGTCAAAGTGGAATATTCTGAGGTTGCCAAAAAAGCACTGAAAAGACTCCTCCCATTTCCAAAATCATAATTCTGTGAGGCACAGTTTTTAGCAGTGATGGGAACCAAAATGAGATGGAATAGAGCAGACATAACACTTCAGATGCCACTGTCTCCCATCACCCCAAGATAGGAGACCATCTAGTTGGAGGAAAGCAAGGTTAGAGCTCCCACTAATCTGCATTATGGTTGAGCTGTATTGATTATTACATTATATATTACAGTGTAGTAATGATAATAGAATAAAGTGCACAACAAATGCAAGGCGTCCCTTCCAGGGAAAATTTATCTCGCAAGAAACTGGTTGCTAGTGCAAAAAAGACTGGCATTGGTGTTATAGATTCTCATGGTACCTAAACTCAAGTTGTCTCACATTTTAATAGCATATAAACCACTGCAGTCTCACATCCTCAAGCTTTCCTCAAGATTACTTAACATAAGTGCAAATCTTGTATGGTTCCCCATAACAAACATTCCTTGTTTATAATAAACTCATCTTTACTAAGCATATATTCCTGGAGGAGCATGGAGAGCTGGGACAACAGACCTGTGTGGGGTGGGACTAGGAGTAAAACAAAAAAAATGACATAAGAATACCCCAAACCCACAGGACAGGTAACATTCTACATACAAGAGTCTTTTGGTATGTAAAGCTACTCTATATTGGATTCTCACAAATTCAAAATTCTCTGTGTCCATCAGCACTGCTGAAGCTGACTACATTAATAAAAGTTAAATTCTTGTTTGTTCAGTTTTCCATCAATCTGAGCAAAATCAGAAAGTATAAAAAACAAAAAGTAAATATAAGAAGTAAACCAAAAATACAATATCCAGATATACAAAATTTTCTAAGCACATTATCTTTAACATAGTCTCCTGAATGGTCTAAACATAATATTAGGTCTTAAAATCAATTTATTTATCTAAACCATAGGTTCTATATAAACTGTAGGGCTGTTAACTCAGTGGCACAGCACCTGCCCAGCAAACACAAGGTTGTAAGTTCAATTCCCAGTATTTAAAAAAAAAAAAAAAAAAAAAAAAAGGCTGGGGATAATAGCTCAGTGGAATAAGCACCTGCCTAGCAAGCACAGGGTCCTGAGTTCAATCCCCAGTACCGCACAAAAAAAGAAAAAAACCACACACACAAATATAAACTATTCTTTCATTACTTTCAAAGTGAATCTTGCCATACACATCCTTACCTCCTGGGTCTTTATCTGGATTATACTCCAAAGCATTGCTACAGATGAGGTCAATATCTTGCAAGAAGTCTTTAGCAGTCAGGTAATTATGTTTATCAATTTTAGTTATTACTGTTGATAAATCCATTGGTTCTTTTATTACTTCTAGATAATCTGAAACCTAAAACAAATAGAATACTTTAATGAAATTACTTCCAGCTTTTCATATAAATTTATTTTAACTCATAAAGCAAAATTAAAATATTTAAAAATGAAATCTATAGATTTTAAAGAATTATAGATAAAAGTACAGTGCTATTTATGCTACAAAAGTTACTATCTGACATACTTTCCATGAAAAGCTTCAGTTTCCAAGTCATATCTACAACCAACTCTGAAATGTTGCTCATCTTGAAAATGGAAGCCAACTGTCAGCTTTTTTTTAATCCTTTGGCTTAGCTGAGAATGTGTGAATAAAAGCATCCAATAAGCGTTATTAAATGTTACCTCAAGAAAAGAAACAGGAAAACAAAACAAGGAAAAATAAAAAGCATACACTTTTCATAATACTAGAGAAGTTCTGGTAAATCTTTTTAAATTTTTCAACAAAAATTTCTTTTTTTTAAGACGAATGATTTCATGGAAAGTATTTTCCACTCCTCTGGACTCATTACAAACATTTTGAGCCAATTATATAACAAAACTGAGTATTGTTTTAGTAACTAGTAAAAGATTTGTTGGACTTGTCCCTAAGTTAAATAAATCTACCAGAAAGAAATGGGTTTTTTTTGGTCTTATGTGCTGATTTTCTGGGAGATAATCCAAACTAGGAGACATGAAATCATGATGTGCAAAACAAATTCTGTTTTCTGTCACTTGACCAATAAAAAAGGACTAACAACCTAGATCTATTAGGTTTGGTATAAAAGCAGGCTTAGCAAGAATTTCTAATATTAATCCAGGACCTCTGACTAAGGATACAGTAATTTCTGCTCTCTGAAAGTAAAAGTTTGTTATCTCATAGTTTCAGATGTCATCAATGCTGCGATTTTTAAGTTTACACAGCAACATTTATACAGGTAATTTGTAAATGTGGCTTATATGTATATACGTAATTTGTATATGTAGGTTTTTTCTTTATTTTATTGTTTTTAAAGAACAGGATCTCACTATGCAGGTTTTTTGTTTGTTTGTTTGTTTGTTTAGACAGGGTTCTCTTGGGTGTAGCCCAAGCTGGCCTTTAACTCATGGCTATCCTCCTGCCTCAGCCTCCTCAGTGCTGGGATTACAGTTGTGTGCCACCACGCCCAGCTCACTATGCAGTTTAGGCTGAATTTAAACTCACTATGCAGCCCAGGCTTGTCCTGAACTTGTGATCCTGCCACAGCCGCCCCCAGTCCTAGGATTACAGGCATGTACCACCACACGAGACTTGTTTTTGAAACTTTTAAGATTACTTATACAAACTTATACCAGAAATAAGAATGTGTACACTTATTTATTTTTGGCCTTTGGAGGTAGAAAGCCAGTCAGTCTTTTTATAGGGACAGCAATGGAGTATACTAGAACAAATAATAGTTCAAAGTTATTAGTCCAATGCTTGGTTCTGGTATGCCCTATGTACAAGTCAGAATCTCCACAAACTGAAAAATACTATATAACTTTATATTATTAAAGACTAATTTTAGCACACATGCATAATTTTAAAAATTTTAGCACATATGCTTAATTTTAAATTTAAAAGTTTCTAAAGTTTGTTTGCCTTGCAGTATGCTTTGAAATTTGCTGTTTTTAGACACTTCACTATTTGAATATGAACTTTTATGATTTAGAATATCTAAGTGCTAGCTTGTTTTCCCCTTTCCATCTTCCCCAGTTACTCCTGTTTTCAGCTTTCAGAGCTGACAAAAACCAGTAGTAGCACAATAAACTGAAGAACACAAAGGAGGAAGCAAGAGAAACATAGCCCTTAAGTAAAACTGTTGTCTGACCAATCTGTCATCTTCTATTGCCATACTGTGACTTGTTCATAAAATTTTAATTACAGATAGATGACATTTGAAGTCTAACAACCTTTTCTGGTTAGAAGGGAAAAGGCTTTCTCAATCAAAAGCAAAAGTGGTTTATTCCCAGCACAGGGATGATTTACCCTTTAAGAAGTGCCAGCAACCTGATAGTCTAAATGGAGGAGGAACTTGTTTGTTTTGTTTATTTATTCAAAGCAATCTTGAAAACTGGCTAATAGTTTTACTATGAAGGAAAAATGCTCCACAAATATAATAAGATGCTTATGAATTTAAAATGCAAATGAGTCATGTACCATTATTCCAGTGGGAGAAGATACCAAGTAGCTAAGATATAAAGAACATGAACTCTGAAAAACAAATAGAAAACTTCTCCCAGGTTGATGGTGCATACCTATAATCCCAGCACTCAGGAGAATCATGAGTTTGAAGCCAGACTTAGGTGCACAATAAGTTCAAGGCCACCACAGTAACACCCATTCTCAAAAAACCTCAGCAAAAGTAAAAAAAAAAAAGTGTTGGCCATGCCGCTTGCCAACAAGTCTGTTTCCTCAATTGCCAATGACACTCCAAGGCTCTGAGAGGATCAAATGGGAAAAACTATGGATTATAGATAAATCTGCAAACAAACTTTTTGATAATCCCTCAATTCCAAAAAAGGGGAAACATTATTTTCAGATGTGCCAGAAGCGGGGGAAATAGAATGCTAACTCATTCTTCTCAGTCACAGATGAGAATGGCTCCAAAGGAATATGCTCAAGTCCAAAAGCACAGATTTCACAATCAGGATGCAACATTAGCACTGAATAATTTTATAACTCAAATTAAAAAAAAAAAAAAGAAATCAAAACTAAAAACACAAAAGCTGTTCAAACATGGAGTCTGAACTATAAGAAGAAGGCCAGTAAAGATGACATTGTGTTTATCCACACACTATCTTATCCCAGGATAAAACAACACCACAAAAAAAAAGCCTCAAATTTAAACTGACGGTATTACAGTAGATTCCAAATGGAAAATTCCTTGTCTCATCATCACAAACCATGCTCCCAGAAGCATACAAAACAATACACATAGAAAGTGAGAAATTTTCCACTGGGAGCAGAGAAAATCTATAAAGAGAAAAACAGTTTTAGGTGCATCAGAGGTGGTTAACATCAGATAATAACTTAACCAGAGACATTTCCAAATATGAAAGACTAAGAAATTTCAAGTTTCTTGGCCACCTCTTTCAAGGAGGTATACATAATCTGGGAAATGCGAGTATCAATTGGTATTGCAACTGGTTATTACAACATAGTTTTTGAGAGCAGGATTTATCCTGGAATAAAAATAGCCTAGTATGGACATTTCACTTAAGTAACTTTTAATTAACTCTTCTTAAATTGAAGAGTATGAGATCACAAAGATCAATAATAATTAAGAGGACATATACAAATTGATCACTAATTTCATCTAAAAGTCACCAGATGTTTACTGATGACACTGGTAGATATCACATGGATTAAAATTTCACAGGCTAGGGGTAATATTCATCCATGCCTTTGCTTTTTTTCCTTCCAAAAAAAGATGTCAATATTTTTTTCTTTTAGCCAGTTCAACTTCACTGTTTGCACACTACTGAAACAAGACCTCTTCAATATCCACCGGTTTGCTGAAGATGCTAAAGCGTTTATCTGTGGCCAGCCTCTTGGTTACATCCCTGAGAAACAACCGCAACTCTCTTAAAGTATTTTCCTCCTGGTCCTCCATCCGATTTTTTTCTGATTCTGATAACTGACGAGGTGGAGAAGGTAGTGCAAGAGGAAGCACTTCCATAGCACAAAGAGCTAAAGAAAAGAAAAGGCAACGTTAGCCTTCCAACACAGTGGGCTAGGACCTCAATTACTATTCTGGCATTCTTTCAAATGTTCTAGAAAGAACACTGACAAATAAATATGAACCATGCAAACCCAGCAAGTAAGAATTCAAATGGAAACAAAAACTAAATTTTAAGGAAGAGCTTCACTTTATAAAATGTCATAATAATATAGGCCTCTTTAAAGGACAAAAGACATGATTTATAATAATTTGCTTGAGACAACATTTATATATAACTTAAGAGAAATATTTTAGGTCAACATAAATACCTTAAATACCATCAATATCTTAAAGTACTCTATACTAATTTTTTAAAAATCTATCTCTCTTTCTTCTTGCCTGCCTCCCTATTTCCTTCCCTCCCTCTCTCTCTCCATCCTTCCATTTTTCCCCTCCCAGTGCTAGGGATTTATCACAGGGCCTTATTTGTTAGCCAAGTCTCCATGACTGAGCAACACCCCTGGCTTTAGATAAATCTTCTACCCTCATAATCTAAGTACCTCACAGTCGGGATACTGAATAGCACTTCCAAGGAGGATGCAATAAAAAGTAAGAACCAAAAAGAGGATCCCAAAATCATGGAAACGATTTTTTAAAATCTCAGTTGGAAAAGGTTATATTTATCTATGATACTTCAGACCCTGAGTCAAATAAAAAATCTTAAAAGGTTAACCTTCCTAATCATAATGTTCTGTTATTCCGTACAAGATTTCAGTGGCATCATACTATAGCTCAAGATTAAAACACTAAACATTTTCACTGATTTCTAAACTGCCTCTAAGATGAGAAATGAAAGTTAACAAAAGCAACTCAAAAAGAAAAATAATATTAAAGTTAGAAAATTCAGATCTATGGGACTAAAAATATATCAGTGTATCAGAAAATAAAAAGAGTTATTTTGTAATGAAATACTTGACACTGGGGAGATAGCTCAGCAGAACAGTGCTTGCCTGGCAAGTGCAAGGTCCTGACTTTGAGACTTAGCACCAAAAAAAGAAAGAGAAAGAGCGGAAGGGAGGGACAAAGGGAGGGAAGGAGGAAGAGAGGGAGGGAGAGAGGGAAGGAAGGAAGGAAGAAAAGAAGAAAAAAAGGAAAAAAGAAGGAAGGAACGAAGGAACAAAAGAAGGAAGGGAGGGAGGAAGGGAGGAAGGAAGGAAGGTGGGTGAAATACTATACTGAATTTAGATTTAGAGGAAGTTACAACTTCCCCTGGAAGCCTGAATTTCCAAAAGGTTCCTGGAAGAAAACCCTCCTAGCAATCTGATGGGTGTTCATTTTTAAAAAACAGAGAAAATCTGAAAATGACTCACTGAAGCCAAATATTCTCAAAATGTAGACTAATATAACCAATGAACAACAACAACAAAAACACAAATAGAAAATTACGGAAAAGAAAGGATTTGAGGTCCAGAATGGTAGTGCATGCCTATAATTCCAGCACTCAGGAGGAGGAAGCAAGAGGATCACTGTGAGTTTGAGGCCAGCCTGAACTACATAGTGAGATCCTGTAAAGAAAGAAGGAAAGAAGAAGGAAAGAAGAAAAGAAGGAAAGAAGGAAGGAAGGAAGGAAGGAAGGAAGGAAGGAAGGAAGGAAGGAAGGAAGGAAGGGAAAGAGGGAGAGAGGGAAAGGGAGGGGAAGGCAGGAGAGTGGAAGGGAGAGGGAGGGACTTGGCAGGGATGAGAAACATATTTAGCATGACACCTGATATTCACAGCCTGCCACAGTTCTAGGTACTAAAATGACTACATCAGATCAAAACTGAAGATCTTTTTTCCTCTGGCTTTTTGAGCCAGCAGAATGTAAAATCTACCACAGAATCTGAACTGGAGAGATGAGGAAAAAGCCCAATTAATAAAGCTCTGATGGTGGGGAGTTAAAAAAACAAAAAAGGGTTGGAAAGAGAGGGAGGGGAGGGGACAAAAGAGATGTGTTAAGCACATGCACAGATCCCTCATGATGAATATGGGGATCATGCACTGCAAACATGTGCTACTACTGAAAATTTTAAAACAAAAAGCTTTAACGAATACACTGGCCACTTCTGCATGTATCCATCTAAAGACAAACAGAATTTGACAAACTGTATTCATTTCCATAAAGAAAGTGTTAAAAAAAAAAAAAAACTGACTCAAGGAAGTGTATTTCTCAACTCCACTGGTGCAATTTTCCCAACAATCTTAGGGACTTACCAGTGTGTTTCCTTCTTGGTGGCGCCATTGATGCCTGATTGAGAATGAGTTCTTGGAAAAATTTTCTTCTGTCTTCTTCAATAGGTCTTTGAATATACAAGACCTCTTCATACTGTATTCTAAAGATACATTTAACCTACACATATACACAAAGACATTGAATAGATAGAGAATTAAAAGCGTACATGATATAATACCGAACTACAATTTCTTCAACTTCCAATACCGTTTCAACATTCATAGAACATTTCCTTGGGATTAAGGTTAACCTAGTCCTAGGATGTGCTGGTGAAAGCTTTGACATCATGCACTAAACAAGAACGAATGAATGCCATTAATAAATAACGCTATCTGGAAGAGTCATTAGATCATAGCCAAAGGATAACTAATACTCAGATGGCAGCAATCTCACAGGGTTTTCACATAGGGGCTGAAAAGTAATTAGTGAGAATCTCTAATAGGGAGCTGAAAGAATGTTACTGACTCTTCTTACCCATAGATCTCTTTGTGTTTCCTACCCACTGACTTTCCCTACTAAGTTTACTTCACCTCTGGAATTGTGGTTCCTCTTCAGTCTCTTCATGGAATAAACTAGATGCATTCAGTCCCTTCATGGAACATTCCATGACACCAAAACATCAAAGCCAAAATGTTCCAGTCATTCTCATATCCTATAGCTCATCCTACCAATAACCACCTATCTCTCTCCTGTTTGCCAGCTCTATAAAGGCGTTGGGCCCAGATCTCCCCCTTCCAAGATATGATATTAGGTGTTTCTAACATTAACCACTGTGACACTTAACACTTTGTTTTTTGAGGATCTATCTTCTAACTTCTATACATCAAATTTGTTGAAGACAGAGGCCATTTCTTATTTGTTTTCCTTATCTGCCACAGTGTCTTGAAACTCTGTCTGCCACTAAGCTATACCCTCAACCTCCACTAACAATTCTTAATAGGCATACATCAAATGAGTAAAGGATGTGACTTGTTCACTCAACCTATATCAAGTTGCAATCTGCAAATAAAAAGGGGAGACAGAGGGAAAGAAGTACGAGCCAGGACAATGTGGAAATTACTGGATTAGGACTCCAGATGTCAGATTCTCATCCAAATATAGTCACATATTTGTGTTAAGTTTTGGATAACTCATTCAATTTGCTATATCTCGCTATTTATTGGATTAACTCTAAGAATTAAGTACCAGGTAACTTCATAAATAGTATGTCATTCCATCTTTATAACAATGAAGTGTGTAATATTCTCTCGCTTCACAAATTATGCAATTTGAGATTAGAACATTTTAATCTGATTTAAGGTCACAAAATCATGAACACTGAACTACATAAACTGTAAAGCCCTTTTCTTGCTCCAAAATTTTAAAACAGAAAACAATAAAAGGTAAACATCAGAATTCAAAAATTGGGTAAGGAATTACGTATTTCAATCCAAAGTTAAATAATTTAAGAATTTAGAAAATTTTATCTCATATCCTTCTACTGGACTACCTTAATACACATTCCCTCCAACATGCTGATCTATGCCAGCCCTTCTTTGAAAGTTCTGGAAGCAAACCGACTAGCATATACATTGTGTGCCAAACATCATCCCAGATACTGCAATTACGAAAGTTAAAAAAATATGCTTGGATCCTGCTGTCAAAGATCTTGAGTCTCAGACCCGGGCATGGAGGCACACGTCTGTAAGTGTGTAATCCTAGCATTCAGGAGGCTGAGGCAGAAGGAGCACCATGAGTTTGAGGCCAGCCTAGAGTACACAGTGAGTTCAAGACTAGCCAGAACTACATAGAGAGACGT
The DNA here is from genome assembly GCA_004027595.1 of Dinomys branickii. Classification (NCBI taxonomy): domain Eukaryota; kingdom Metazoa; phylum Chordata; class Mammalia; order Rodentia; family Dinomyidae; genus Dinomys; species Dinomys branickii. Next base: position 42,398 of record PVLD010004941.1, read on the forward strand.
GCTATGACAGAGGAGAGACTCTGAAAAGGGTATGAGTGCAGAGGCATTAGATAAGATAGAGTAGATACAGCTTACAGTGAGTGGATGTTTAAAAATAAACACAAATCAATACCCCAGAAACAACAAGATTTTGTTCAAGAGAGGCAAAACATTTATAGTTTTAAGTAGTCTTCCTCCTGATAATTTTCAACATGTGTTGAACTGCGTGAATACAAAAACATACCAAGATAAGCCTACAATAATCCACTGATATTCCTGACGGGTTGTTAGCAACCAATTGGAATGCATCATTTTACAATTAGGCCACATTCTTTTGCTGTAAACTCAGTCCTAAACTTATCTTCTGCAATCCCAAACTTGACAGTACCACACACATGACTCTTACAATTCCTAAACAAACCTTGCTCTCTTTCACATTGGTATCTGCTATTAACTTTTCCTGAAGCTTTCTTAGTGCTCCACGCAAGTTGGTGCGTCTGGATGATTCTTTTCTGGATTTTCCCAGATATACTTAAGCAAACCTCCCTCTATCTCTTATTAAGCTTTTTGTTCTTAACTTTTAGCAAGTGTATCCTCTTGTACAACCATCATACATAAAATGTTTTAAAACATTTTTATTACCCTCAAGAAGCTTCCTCATGCTCATTTGTGGTCAATTCCCACTCACACTCACACATCCCAGCCACTCTGCTTTCGGTCTCTAGAGATTACCTCGTCTCTTATGTCTGTACTCTCCCTCTTTAATATTTTCAAGTTCATTTAAGATATACTATGTAGTAGTATTTCATTCCACTTATTGCTGAATAGCATTTCACTGTATACTCATACTACATTACATTTAGCTATTTACCAATTAAGCCTTTGTATGAATATATATTTTCATTTCTCTTGTGCAGATTCCCAGAAGTTAAACTGCTGAGTTATTCCATAAGTTTGTATTTAACTCTAGAAAGCGCCTTCATCATTTCACAATCCCATCAGCAGTATTATATACCTTCATTTCCCTACCTCCCTGTCAATACTCGGTATTGGTTGTCTTTTTTTTTTTTTTGGCAGTACCAGGGATCGAACTCAGGACCCTGCACTTGCTAGGCAGGCGCTTATTCCACTGAGCTATATCCCCAGCCCTGGTTGTCTTTTTGAAATTATTGCTACTCTAGTAGTTTGCAGGCTGCTGCAGTATCTCATTCCTCAATGACCAATACCGAGCCTGTATTCTTGTACTTATTGACTAGTTTTACATTCTTGGAGGAACCTCATATATGAGGAGTCATACAATATTTGTGCTTCTATTGATGGCTTATTCCACTTAACATGTCAAAAAAGACCATCTTCACAGGTTTTGCAGCATGCATCAAAATTTCCTTCTTTCTGAATGTAGGGTTACTTCTAGTTTTGGCTACTATGAATAATGCTACTATGAACATGGGTGTACAAATACCTATTCAAATCCGTATTTCCAATTGTTTTCACTATTTACCCAGAAGCTGACTGGCAGGATCATCTGTGCATCTTACATCTAAGTCTTTAAAGAACTGCCATATTATTTTCCACAACAGCTACAAAATTTTAAATCTTATTATAAAATATGTGCCAGCAAAATATTTATGGCAAAATGAAAAATAAATACATGAATAGAAGTTTTAGCATTTTTCTAGGGTCCCACTGTACTATTTGAATATGGAAACTACTGGACTAGAAGAGAAAAAGAGATGGACAAAGAAACACAAGAATGTAAAATGGGCTCTTAAAGCTGAGACTTTTGTCCCATTTACAAAACACTAGTCCCACAGGAGTAATTCTTTTTGGGTTTCCTTCTCTTTTTATTGTTTATTTATTTATTTGTCTTTTTGAGACAGGGTCTTGCTATGCAGTTCAGGCCGGCCTTGAACTTACTTTGTAGCTTATTTTGTTCAGGATGGTCTGAACTCACAATGATTCTCCTGCCTCAGCCTCGTGAGTGCTAGGATTACAGGCATGTGCCACCACATGCAAGTTTATCTTTCTATTTTTAGAAAATCTTTTTATTTCATCTTTGAATAATGAGCTTATTTTCTGATTATAACAGTAGGATTAGTGCAGAAGATTTGGAAAATGAGACAATTAAAAAACAGTATATTATCTGGGTGTGGTGACACAGACCTGTTACCTAACCAGCACCTGGGAGGCAGACAGGAGATCACTGCAAGTTTGAGGCCAGCCTGGGCTATATAGTGAGTTCAAGGCCAGCTTGGACTACATAGTGAGACCCTGTTTCAAACAGCCAAAAAACCCAATCAAACAAACAAAAAAACTTCAATATACTATATCATCAGCACTATGAGAAAATGTTCATAATTTTCACCTCACAGATATGAATAGCCTTAGTATCCACTTGATTAATATGGGATAAAAATGCAGAACAAAAAGAATGTGGTATTAATAAATGTCTTGTATTTTAGATACTAATTAAGGGCATATGTGAACAATGAAAAACCTTACTAGTCAGAGGCTCTTTGAATCTGTGAAAAATTATGACAACAAAATAGCAACACTGAAACTACATGCAGCATAATATTAATTTTAAAATACTAAACCAACAATGAAATTACATATGATTATAAACAAGAACAGGCAAATAGGCAAAATAAGAATTGCTGTAATAAGACAATAGGCTCATAAGGCTAAGGCTTTTATTTATAAAATTTTCAAACAATAAAGAGGAAAAATTTAAGTGAATTACATATTCTCAACTGGAAGCTTTAATTTCCTAAGTATTCTTTATCTTTTTCTTTTTATAAAATTATAATAAAAGTAACAGAGAGGATCTAACTTATGAAAGGTATTCCTAGATTATGTCCAGGTTCAGTCCATTCTTCTAATCAATTCAGCTGCAGTCCTAATACAAATAGCAAACATTTTATAGTTTTCAAAATAAGTTTGCCTATATTATCTCACACCAACCACCCTGTCTACTACCTGCACTTTAATTGAATTTTCTGACTCTTACTACATAACACATTCTAGTAAACTTAACCTCTATGATGTAAACATTTTAATTAATGGTCTACATTTACTATCAGACATTGAGTAATAAAAATGAATTACTCTACATTTAATAAACTATCTTTAAAATTAAAAAAGTTAAGCTAAAAAATTAAAACTAAAAAAATTTCATTCTACCAAATGGGTAACGAAAGCTGAAACATAAAAGAATTTCGCAAATACCTAAATAATAAAATTCTACATAATCCAGATTTATATTGTTACTTTAAAAGATATAAATCTTTTATATGAATATCACTTCTACTGTGTCTCCTAGGCGAAGTATTTCTAATCGTTTTGAAACGAGACTATTTGAAGGCTTGGTAAGCTCAGGGTGTTAAAACAATATGTTAAAATTCAATTTCATTCAAGAGTTGATACAATTTTTTCTTAGCCGGCATGCCGGCACACACCTGTAATCCCAGCACTTGGGAGGCTGAGGCAGGAGGATTGTTCTGAGTTCCAGACCAGCCTGGGCTACAAAGTGAGCTCAAGGCCAACCTGAATTGCATGGCAAGACCTTGTCTCATAAAGACCAAAAAAAAAAAAACAACTCAAAAGCTAAATTTCAGATTTAAAAAGTATACACACTAATAATGATATTCAACATAGGCTACTAATGAAGGAGCTAAGAGGTCAAAGCTTACCAGGCGACCTCAGCAATAATGAGAATGGGAAGGGTAAGTGTAAGGTATTAAAGAACTGATCAAAGAAGAAATACTGTATTTTAAAGAGAATAAAAATAAGGAAAAAAGAAAACGATGCAGAATTTCAAAACAAGATGACAGGAAATTAATAACGGTTGTTATACTGAATATTATCTTCAAAGTAGTTGCTCACCAGATACAGGCATACAAAATTGATCAAATAATTAAGCATTAACTGTTCCTTTCAATAAACCAATAGAAATTAGTAGTACAATTATCTTAGCTATCATATATGTATGTGTGTGTGTATATATAATATATATAATATTTTTCCTTCCTTCCTTCTTTCTTTTTTTCTTTCTCTCATCCCTGTTTTTTTTTCCTTTAAGCAGTTTCTTTTCCTTTCACATCTATTGTGCTGTTCGTATTTTATTTATTCTTTCAGTTTCTTACACTAGGGAGACAATACAACGTTTACACACATGATTCTGACGTATTTCACTTATGAGTATGGTCTCTAATTCCATCCATTTACCTATGAAAGTCTCCAGTTTATCTTTCTTTATAGCTGAGTAATACTCTATTATATAAAAATACCATAGTTTCTTTATCCATTCCTCAGTTGGTGGGCATTTGGCTTGTTTCCAAGATTTAGCTATGACAAATTGTGCTGCTGTGAACATGGGTGTACATATACTGCTGTGATATGATGTTTTCAATTTTTCTGGAAAAATACCCAGAAGGGGGATAGCTGGGTCAAATGGGACCTCCAATCCTAGTTTTTGAGGAATTTCCACACTGATTTCCACAGTGGTTATACCAGTCTACACTGCCACCAACAGTGGAGAAGGGTTCTTTTTTCCCTAGAGCCTCACCAGCATACATATAATTTCAAATCAGGCCCCCAAAATTCAAAGACCCAATCAAAAATGGATATCTGAGATGAATACACACTTCTCAGATAAAGAAATACAAATGGCAAATAAATACATGAAAAAATGTTCATCATCACTAGTCATTCCAGAAGTACAAATTAAAACAATACTGAGATTCCATCTGACCCTAGAAACAATGGCTATCATCAAGAAAGAGGTGATACTATAAATGGCCTCTGTTCTAACGTTGATTTAACTCAATCTCCATGACAACAAGAATCACTATTATACCATAATAGAAACAAACTGAAAACATTACATATCTTGCCTATATCACTTGGCTAATCAACAGTAAAACCAAGATATGAACCTTGAGAGTACTGAATTTATTTTTTTTTTTGAGACAAGATCTCACTATGTAGTTCAGGCTAGTCTTGAACTTGCTTATGTAGCCCAAGCTGGCCTTGAACTCACAGCAAACCTCCTGCCTCAGCCTCCTGAGTGCTGGGATTAGAGGTGTGGGCCACCATGCCCAGTCTTAGTACTGATTTGTATGCCAATTAAAGATAGCAAATTTGCAAAGTCAACTATTTTAAAACAATATAAGGAAAGATATTTAATCAGCTCTTACCTCTTCAGGCAATTCACTATACATGGTTTCAGAGGTAGACAATAAAAATATAGGTGAAAATGATGGTATATCTTGTAGCAATGTCAGAAAAGTTGCTCTCACAGTTTCGCTGACAGCTTCCCACCAATCACCAATGTGAGGCATGTAAACGATACTAGGTACTGTTCTTCGAGCTTCACGAAATATCTAAAGAAAAAAACAGCATTTAAAAATTCACAGTCATTATTCTAAAATCTACCCAGCAACCCTATATATATAAAATGTATTGGGCCTGTTACTGTCAAAATTTCAGCCTGCAAATTTAAGTTCTTTAAGACACGATGTACAAGTGAGCCAGGCATGGTGGTACATAGACATAATCCCACCACTTGGGGAGATGAGGTAGGAGGATCACCAAAAATTCAAGGCCAGCCTAAACTATCTAGTGAGACCCTGTGTCAAAAAACAAAACAAAACAAAAACATAATACTATAATGCACAAGCCTTATATATAGCTTCTATCTTCTTGCCCCATTAAAAAAGGGGTTTTTTTGCATTTAAATATTCCTGTATTTATTAACAGCATAAAAGCATCAAAATGTTATACACATCATGTATAGATAAAGCAAAACACCACTATAATATGCTACAAATAAAGAAATAAACATATACCTATGTTACACATTAGATCAGTAAAATTTACACAAAGAACAGAACATAGTTGAGCGCACAATGCCTAAAATCACTCAACGTGAATTAAATAAATATTTTAACCACAACATACCACAGTAACCTGGAGTTTAAAATTCATGAACTTCTTGATGAAATAACTTGTTCACTTCTTTACCTTAATTTCAATCTTTCCTAAATAGTCACAAAATAATCTGACTTCTCTAAGGAGCAATAAATAAATTAGCAAAGGGCACTGAGGCACCTCCACTGTCAAAAAAAAAAAAAAAAAAAAAACCAAACAAACAAAAAAACAGTTTTCCTTAGTTGTTAAGAATCTAAACCATAGTTTCAGGCATGTCTACTTATAAACACTCATAAGGACCGTGCTGGCCAATAGTAAGCCATCAAGCAAAACTGTGTGTGGTTCTTTATCATAAGCCCATAAGCAAATTCTGGCATGTTAAAATGTCACTCCTTCATTATTTTTAACAATTTTAGGTATAAAAGTAAAAATTTGAACCTATTTCATTAATCTGAGAATTCTATTTCTAAAACTGCCTACTCATTTTTCCTTAAGCATGCTTCAGTTAGCCTACTTAGTGTAGAAATTACAGAAATAACATTAAAAATAAGGATTATCAGAAACTTTACGATGAATCAAAGGATTACTTTAATGAGTAAGCTTACTATCATGCATGAATCTATTAAAAATATTTTATAGATTTAAATCTGCTCTGTAAGATAAAATGCATTGCCATTCAATAAGAAACCAGATTAAAGAGGCTCAAATAAAATTTCCCCTAAAATTGGAAGAAATGTAGAAGTTATAATCACTTGCATCAGAAGTAATATTTGTTCCTTCCCTGAGCATCTGCACACCCACCAATCCAGAACAGTTACACAATGAAATCCTTCAGGACTCTAGTTATGAACTTTTCTCTAAACACCCCTCCTCCTCTCCTCAACACTGGAAATTCAAGGATTATTTTTTCCCTAAAGTTCTTCTAAAAATTTCATGAGAGGAAAAATAAGAACAAATATTGGCAAAAGGTAGGAACTACACAAGAATACAAAGGCAACTGAAGTATTTGCTTTTAAAAACAATACGGCATGCCACTCTTACCAAGTACAGTATGAAGGAAGACACTGATGAAACCCTTCTCTCACTACCAATTCCCTATTTTGTGCGGTTAAAATTAGGGGGAATCTCTAGGAAAAAGAAGGTGAACATATGAAAAACACAAGGAGCTACATAATGATCACTGAGAAACTTCATAAGTACCTACTTCAGACAGGAAATTACCACATGCCCAGAGCACAAGTGGAATGATGAAACATGCCTTTAAAATAATTTTTTTGGCCTTTCATTGTAGCACATGTAGCCTACACTTTCCAGAATACATGTTGGGAATATCAGAGCACAACAGCATAAGAGTAAGGGACAAGAACTTCACAGAGCCGCAAGTTATGTAGTGCAGTGCTATCAGTACATTTACAGTACTGCAAGGCTGAATGAGATACAAGTATCACTAGTTCCAAAAGAGATGCAGTTGTGTTTCTATTTCTTCTTTTCATCAATTTTCTCAAAATTAACAAATTGTACATGATATTCTTGTTATTTCTAAAACCTTTAGCAAAATATCCTTTTCTTGGTACAATTTTTAAATTTATAATTGAAAACTTAAGAGTAGAAAAAAATCAGATAAGGCTAAGATAAATACAGACAAGCAAAAAGGCTTAGGATTTCTGATCCCTGAATATAATTATTTGAGCTGAGAATTAACCTAACCACATGAGATATCAACACCCTAATTCCCCAATTCTTCTCCTAATTCTTTAGAGAGAAACTGTCCTCATTTTCCAGAAAAATTTTAAGAACAGTACTAAAATAATTTCTCTTCTTCTGTCCATACTCTCAGAATAGTAAAATAAATCTTCATTTTTAAAAAAAAATATGTAACCAGTCTCTTCTAGTTTTCCAGTTTTTGTAAGGAAATTCAAAAAGAACAATAGTATTTAAATTTTTTTACAGTATAAATGTGAGAGGAAAACTCTAATCTTGATAATTCTGGGGTTGTTTGGGGGGTGGATAATACAAAAACAGCTCTTAAGCAGTTTGCTGGTGATTTTTAAATATGTGGAATAAGATGTCCTCTATGCAGTCAAATAAGATCTCCAGGCATGGTGGCGCACACCTGTAATCCCCGCACTCAGGAGGCTGAGGCAGGAGGATTGTTGTAAGTTCAAGATCAGCCTGGGCTACAAAGTGAGCTCAAGGCCAGCCTGAAATGCATAGTGAGACCCTGTCTCAAAAAGACAAAAAATACATACATACATACATACATACATACATAAATTTAAAAAACAGGTAACTTAGAGTAGAAAAACAAAGCTTCATTTTAATGAAGCAGCAACCAGGTTTGGGAACATGTGATCAAGTGATACTATTTGAGAACGAGAAAATACTCACCTACAAGGTGTCTTGGATTGGTGGACATGCAAAATGTAGTAGAAAACAGAAACTATTAAAGGGGAGGGGATCAGTAGGCCAAATTACTGAACAAACTGTTTCAAAATACCTCTGACATGACCGGTACTTTAGCAAAAGTAAAATGAATGAACACCAGCATCCATGGTGAACTGTTCCATTTTGCTTCTATAAATAAGTGTCCTTTTTTTCTATAATCCATGCCCCAGACATCACAGTCCTTAAATGATTTTAGTTTCTTTTTTAAAAATATCACAAACTACTTCTGCTGAATATTAAAGATATGAAAGGCAAAAGCTAGGTCCTTTAAGTTCGATGTATTTATAAAAGAAAGCAATAATGATACAAACTGCATTTATATTTAGAAAACTTCTAATCATCTCAAACGCTAAGTTTTGAAGGCAATATATTAGCCACCAAAAATGTTCAAGGACTGGAGTTGTACACCATGTCACACTGCTTGCCTAGGCTATGCTAGGCCACAAGTGTGATTCCCAATACAGTCCCTCATCAATTGAATTTTTCTTTTCATGTCCTGTATATTAATTCCGAGCTAATGTTAGTTACTATTTTTAAAGCAATCTTTACATTTATTGTATTTCTAACTTGTTATACTTTGGAGAAAGAAAACTGTTATGGTTTGGGGAACATATATATGAAGAACATATATATGGGGAACAATATAATACAGGACACATACTTTATATGATTATTTATAAGTCACCCAAAGAACGACATACAGAAGAGTGCAGGAAATCTCTCCACACACTAAGACCAAGGAATCCAGCTGAAAGCCTGTATCCCATGGAAATGTTCTGCATGAGTCCATCTGAACACCTAGAGCCCATAACAATGCCTCCCACAAATCCAACTGGAGGCCCAGAGCCCACGACAAGGTCTCATGCAGGCCTGTTTCACAGATTTGCACTGGGAAGACCCAAAGGTCAGTGGTGGAATCTAGAAAACCTGCGCCAGCGGGATGAAGGATCTGGCTAGCAGGCTGAGGGATCTGCACTGGAGCCGGGAAGCGATGCTCAGAAGAACCAGAGCTCCACAGCCATCTTCAGCAACAGTAAGGTCCCAAGTTCCTCCAATGATCAAGATGGCCGACTTCCCCTCAGTGAAGCCAATGCAGCAGGCTTCTCCAAGAGACAGGTAGTGAACCATCTCCCCCTCCAGAGCCAGGAAGTGATGCTCAAAGTGAGGACCAGAGCTCCCCCAAAGTGGACCAAAGCCATTCTCAGTACCAACAAGGTCCCGAGCTCCTTGAAGGATGAAAACAGCCAAGTTCATCAGGAAAGCCAGCATGATGAGCTCCTCCAAAACAACCAACAGTTTCCACCAGCTCCAACAGCCTTTCTCCGCTCCCAACAGCCTCTTATGCTGCTGGCAACAATCCCCAAGTGGGCCACCGACACCCAGCACCACACTTACTCAGTTCAGCTGGGGGTTATAAGTTGACCACCAGTTATCAATTCACTACAAAAACTATCAATTTCAGAAAATTATTAGAGAATTTTCTCGTTACCCTAATCTACTTTTTAGTTAACATTGCAAACTTTCCAAATAGTCATATGATATGCAAATATGTATAACTTGAATGCATCGCTCTAATACTTGTATCTCTCAATGTCTGAATCAATCTTGCATGCTCATTAATAATGGTATATTACTCTTTATTATTACTAAATGATATTGGTCTACAGTTTTGTATTTCTTTGAAAAGTTTGGTATTGTTGGTTTGTTTGTTTTCACTCTCACAGCTTTTCCCCCTTTCTTATGCTTTGCAGCAGTCTAGCATAAAATAATTATTTTTTATTATTAAAATAACTCTGGAAATTTTTGGATTAGTGCTTTTATTATACTTGCTCAATTTCTTCTTCCACACTCAGTGCATGTTTAGAGTCTCTCTTTATGGGGTCAATTTTTATAATTTATATTCTCCTACTGTTATGGTTTGTGTCTGGGTGTCCCCCCAAAGCCTCGCGCAGTCATGAGGCAGACTTCTAGAGCTTATGACTGATTCATGGGTGTGAGTGCCACACCCACCCTGGGGCAGGGAGTTTACACACAGTATAAGGGAGGGAAAGAGGCTGCTCTTCCAGCCACCACTTCCTCCTTTTGCTCCTGCTGCTTTTGTTGTTTTCCACCACCATGAACTGTTTGCTGCCCTCTGCCATGTGCCACTCTGCCTTGGAGCTAGCCCAGTATAGCCTGAAACCTCCCCCACCTGTGAGCTAAATAAACCTTTCCTTCCTTAATTGGGGCATCACGTATTTTGTCTCAGCAATGAGAGAAAAGTAACCAAGACATCTATCAAATCATTTGGACTTACTAAAGGATAATGAATAATTCTCTTACTTGTCTAAGCCTGCAATAATTTTGTCTCATCAAAAAGGAAAAATATTAGCAAACATACAAACAACGTTCTTGGAAAATATTCACAGCCAGAATGAGTTAAATGCATCAAACTGGAAACAAAATAATGAAGATACAGCTTTTTATTCAGACCATGGGTTTTGTGAAGAAATCTTTAAACAAAGCTTCATAAGTAAAAAAGTGCTAGTAGGATGTTCATACTTATAGAACTATTATAAAAAACAAACTAAATCAACACTACAATGAACTGTTTACCAAATACGTATTTCTTTCTGTAAGTTCGGGAATGGTTTTCAATTAATTACAACATATTATTTATAAAATATAACTTTGTAAAACAAAAAATTGAGTGAATTTTCCTAAGTGCTACTTCTCCAGTTATCTAAACCAAAAAAGTAACTGATGTAGTAAAGTACAAAATGACATGCCTCTCTTATTTATTTGAATTATTATTATTACATCTTGCTGCCCAGCCATATGTATAGTTTTGGCTACTAGGGAGGTTGAGATGGGAAGGTCACCTGAGCCCAAAAGTTCAAGACCAGCCTGGGCAACATAGCAAACTCTTATCTCCAAAGAAAAAACAATCTAATAAACACTTGCTATGAGCTGGACACTGTATCAGACATACAGAAATAGTTCAGATATAGTCTCTTGGTTTATAAACTTACTTCCCTCACCCCCAGTTCCAATATACTAATAGCTATACATGCAAATAATAAGAAATACAAATAGTCACCACATGAGAATGTTGCTTCATAAGCCAGAGGTGTTTCATGAGAGCCGAAAACCAAGTATCAGGCACACTACACTACTGATACAAACACCCATCCATGCTAATAACCCTGATACTTAAATTGGGTATCATTTTCTTTTCTGTGAGAAGGCTCTAAGTAAGTAAAGATGTAAATCTAAAAGAACTCTGAAATCACAGCTTTGAAAAGAGAGTCAAAAGGAAAAGGCAAAAAGGAAAAATAATTTCACTTTCTACAATATTTAATGGAATAGAATACTAAAATGTCAATGAAGGAGGAAATATGAGAAAAACTGACACATTTTAGAAAATACTACACATCAGAAAGATCTTCTGCACTAATAGAATGCTAATAACAACTGGTAAGTTAATATTCCTATTATCATTCTTCAAAACAATTTCTCTATGAACACTATGCAGCATACATGTAGTACCACGACAGAAGCAGTGTGCTTTGATATGGTACAAACCTACCTGTGCACAGGATTCTTCAGGTGTTTTGGCACTAACTGAATAAAGTGCTGGGAGATCTAATCTATGCACAGAGAATCTCTCTAGAGTATGCAAAAGTGCTGGAGCAAGGTGAGAAGTTTGACCTGAGCCTCGTTCTCCGGACAGCAATAATCGTGGCCTGTAAGAGGTTGGTTGATGATAAGGTGACCTGTAACACATATAAGATGTAATAGTGATTTCAAAACTATACACCCTGAAGATCAATATAAAATAGTAGGCAATATATTTACATTAAAAGGATAGAAATCCAATAAAATTTGATTATCTTTTTAGTATAGTGTTCTTTTATTAATTATGATTCTAAACTGTTATCTCTGATAATATTAATAAAGAAAACGTAAAAGTATAAAATCCATCCTAAAGAAAAAAATATCTCTATATTAACCTTATCATACCATACATATTAACTTGGAGAATGTAAAAGGTTATATTATTTAGTTATTAATTGTTCAAGGTCAAATGCTAAGAATCTCACTTTTCCAATACAAATAGATCTATAGATCATTCCAAATATAGGATTTTTTTTAATGGTTAAAATGATAATTTTTACATTGTATGTATTTTCTACTACTATAATCTGAACACATCCTCCACAAAGTCAGTGCTGATGCTTAGTCACTCCTGGACAGTATAAACAGGCAGGCCCTGGAGAAGTGATTGACTATGAGGCCAGAGCCTTATAAAGGGACCCGAGACTACCTAGCTGCTTTGGTCCCTTCCGCAGCATGAGGACACAGCACTCAAAGTGCCTTCTTGGAAGCAGAGACAAGGCTCTGACCAGAGACCAGCATGTTGGTGCTGTGATCTTAATAATCCTAGCCTCCATAACTGGTAGCAATAAATATAAACTGTTCATAAATTACTCAGTCTAAGGTATTTTGTTATAGCAGGATAAATAGACTAAAACCATCACAAGTTTTAAAATAGAAATTTTAAAAATCAGGACCTTTTCAGAGATGGTAAATTTTGTTTCTGTGACCAAAACTAAAAAGCAAACAAAAAACCCCCAACTAATTGTTTTTATCTTAATATAAGAAATCTAAAGCTATACACTAAAGAAGCAAAGTAAGGGCCAGGGATACAGCTCAACACAGTGCCTGTCTGGCAAGCACAAGGTCCTGAGTTCCATCCCTGGTACAAAAAAAAAAGCAAAAAAACTAAATTTAATTTGTATTTTTGAAATTCTACAGTACCATTTAAAAGAAACAAGTTCACTCACTGTGGACAGTGCTAGAAATTGAAAGGCAATACAATAAATATAATGCAAAATAAAAGTGAAATGGAAAGAAATAGGGGGAAAATGGATACCTTAAAGGATATGATTATGTAGTAAAACATTCAAAGGAATTACTAATGGTATCAGAAACTACTAACAAAGAAACAAGATGGAAAACAGAACAGAAAGGGAAGGCAGATTTCTTCAACACCATCAATAATCAATGTAAAATATATAAGATCCTATTTACAAATGTAGGAACAGTACAAAAGGTAAAACAAGCAGTATCAAATATCTCAGCAGGAAAAGCATGAAACTGAGTCAGAAGACTACAGGAAAGAGTCAAATTCTTCCTAACCAGTTATTTCATACATTTAACAATTTCAAGTAAAAATCCCTGAAAAATTTGGGATGCAGGAATTTAAAATATTTTCAACTTTACCTGAAAAAATAACCAAATAAGATCATTAAGAAAATTTTGAAAAAAGTTAATGATTTTACAGCATTTAAATGGATATTACTAACAAGCCCTTTACAAAGATTTCTTGCTCAATTTTCTTAACAATCCTATGAAATACAGTTTCATTTTATTAGAGATGAGGAAACCAGGGTTTAGAGTGGTTAGATATGAGACTATACAAATGGGTGGCACACCTCCGATTTTCATTCACGGGATGGGGATGCAGTCCACTGTAGAATACTTGCCTAACATGTGCTAAGACCTTGAGTTTGATCCTGAGTGCCCCCCCCATTAAAAACTCATTCAGATCCAGATCCACGTGGTTGCCGAGGCCATGTTCTGAACCATAATGAATCACAATTAACAGAAAGGATACACTGACGAAAAGAAACACAGTGAAACATAACAAATAGCTCAGGAAATAAATCAGTAACTGAAAACATTTTATACAAGCATAAAAATAAATGTAACAAGTATAGATTTTAAAATAAACATTTAAAAATACAGAGGATAGCTGGACATGGTGGCACATGCCTGTTAACAGCAGCACTTAGGAGGCTGAGGCAAGAGGATCACCATGAGTTCAAGGACAGCCTGGGCTATATAGTGAGTTCTAAGCCAGCTTGGACTGCACAGTGAGACCCTGTCTCAAAAACAAAACAAAACAAAACAAAACAAAACACCAGTGGCTTCAGATCTTCATTTCATAGTATCATCAACAAAATGAGTTTTCAGGCTGGAGGGACAGGTCAGCAGTAGTGCTGCTCTTGCCTGGCATGCCTGAGTCTCTGGGTTCTAACCCCAGGAGCACACAGAACAAAACAAATTCTATCCCAAGTATAATAAATGATCTATATATACACTAAATATTCATATATATTATTCATATATATTACATTTCAAGTATATATATTTATATACTTATATATTTATATATTTATATATTTATATATTTATATATTTATATATTCATATATTTATATATTCATATATTTATATATTTATATATTTATATTCTGTTCTATCCTGTTTCTCACAGCACTGGGATCTAACACATGGGGCTCTGCCCATGAACCATACAAGCAGCCCTCATATATTTTAATTCACAAAAAACTAAAAACTTTTTGTACCTCAAAAAATCATACTCTGAATCATATGGCAAGCAAATGGGACAAGGAATTTGCCATGAACAGTGATGGTCCTTAATGTATACACAGTCTGTACATAGTTTGAAAAAACAGCAACAAACCCCATAACCTACCCCGCTATGGGCAAAAGACATGAAGAGATGTTCACAATGAAAACAGAAAAAGACACCTTAAAAATGTTTAACCGTTTTTTTTTTTGGTGGTACTGGGGATCGAACTCAGGACCCTGCACTTGCTAGGCAGGTGATTATTCCACTGAGCTATATCCCCAGCCCAATGTTTAACCATTTAACAACTGTAGACTGTCTACTATGCTGAAAGTCTTGGTCCTAGGTATTCTACCATTCCACCATTAGCACAGAGTTTATAAATGAATAGTATTTAGTGAAAAGAGAAATGTGCAAATTTTAATTCACTATGATTAGTAAGTGGAGTTGTTTATGGACATGGTATTACAGGAAATTCCAATGAGAGAAGTGGTTTCCTGGAAGTATTAACAAACCTGAAACCCAACAAGAGTACACGCAAAAGGGGTAACTCCCAGAAAGAAAGGACACACGAAGAAGCTGGAGCGGGCTGGGGAGACAGCTCAGTGGCACAATACCTGCTTGGCAGGTGCAAGGTCCTGAGTTCAGCTCCCGATACCAAAACAACATTTTTTTTTAAAGGAGGAAACAAAGAACCAGAAGCTAAGAAGAATATGTACTTTTGTACTACCTTCTACGGTTCATAGAGCCAGCTCCTTTTCCCGTGAACAATGTAGGGGCAAAAGCCCTAGGGCTAGGGAGAAGAAAGGGGAAAAGAGGGAGTCTATCAAGGTCTGTGAAGGGTCTTCTGTTGTTAAAAGTTTGGAACATGCACTGCAAACAGAGGAAACACCAGGATACTTTAGAGAAATACATAATCATGTAGAGTCAGCCCTCCACATCCATAGGTTCCATATCCATGGATTCAACCAGGATGTCTGGGAAATGAAGTTGTGTTTCTGTTGAACATGTACAGACTTCTCATCATTATTCCCTTCACAATACAGCATAACAAATAATTACACCACATTTACATTACTTTAGCAACTATGAGCTATCTAGAAATGACTTAAACAGGAAGATATTCTTACACCATTTATATAAAAGACTTGATTACCCAATTTTAGTATTCCGGCCAGGTCCTGGAATTAATCCCACAGAGATACTAAGGGACAGCTTTCTCATATTTGAGATGATAACTCTAGCTCAAAGGGTTTTGAAAGAAGGCAGACAGGAGGTAAGAGGACCAATTTTAGGGTCTACTACAGTAACATAGGCATTAGATGTTAATGATAATCTAATAAGAATAGTATCAGAGAAAGAAAGAAGAGCCTAAACTGAAGCTTGTTTCATAAGAAAAATCAACAGGACTTCCATCATTAATGAGATACAAGAAGGAAAATGAAGACAGAGGTGGAATATGACACCAGATTCTCACTGGGATGACTGAACGGAACAGCAGACCTCAGGACTCACAGGAAGTGAAGCAGAGACACAGTCCAGCTTCACACAGAAAGATCTGTGGTTCAGCAAAAGAGAGACAGGCAACTGAACCGGGTCCAAAGCTCAAGAACAATGTAGGTTTGAGAATGATATGGTAGTGACTTATACAGACTTTAAAAAGTTAAGAAACTATAAGAACAATGATAAAGAACATTTTGTTACAGGAATTAAACATGAATACCCTTTATTAGTGAGAGGATGACATTTGGTACATGTTTAAAACTACTTTAATTCACCCCACCCAACGGATTCACTGATCTCTTAATAATCTTCACATTTTTTATAGGCCTTATCTTCTCATATTTTATCTATTATATTTATTATTTTATTGTGGGCCTCCTCTATGTAAAATTAAGTTCAATGAGGGCTGGGATCTTATCCATTTTGTTCACTGAGAGAAGCAAGTACCTAGGATAGTTTCTAGCACGTAATGGACACTTTAAAAAAAATATTTGAATGAACAAATGAATATGTGAAAGAACAAATGAATGATTCAAACAAAAAAGAAAATATTTTTTTCAACTGTATGTTGATAAAGGCTTAAAACACAAACAAGACGGGGGATGTAGCTCAGTGGGAGAGTGTTTACCTACCATGTATGAGGCCCTGGGTTCAATTTCCAGCACCACACACACTTAAAGAAAAGAGGAGGAGGCAGAGGAGAAGGAAGCAGAGGGGAAGGAAGAAGGGGAAGAGAGCAGAAGGGAGAGGGGAAGAAGGACAAGGAGGAAGAACTCAAAATTTACAAGGTATTAAGAAAATAACACTCTCGTGTTAGTGGCAAAAACTGTAAATTAGTACAACTTTACAAAAGCATTGTAACAATCTGTACCAAGGTTTTAACACAACAATCAACACTTCTTTGTAGGGGGATTGGGACAGGATCTCCCTATGTAGTATGGGCTGGCCTTGAACTCGTTTATGTAGCCCAGGCTGGTCTCAAACTCACAGCGATCCTCCTGCCTCAGCCTCCCAAGTGCTGGGATTACAGGCGTGCACCACCACATCCAGTAATAATTACACTTCTTAAAATTTACCTTGAGCCTTGAAACAGATAATGATGTAAAGGTATACACTTCCAAAAGATGGCTCTTACATCACTGTTTATAAAAAAAGAAAACTAAAAACCTCTAATTTTATAAAATCTGTAAGTTTTGGAAATTGTATCATTTAAGAAATTATATACTATGTAATTATCTTAAAGAATGATATTAAACACATACTAACATAAAATACTCCCAGGATAGTGAATTAAAAAACACATCACATTAACAGCTTATAGGAGTATATAATCTATATAAAATAATGTGTAGGTCTACTTCTATGCATAAAGAGAACATGGAAGGGTGGTCACCAAAACTTTAACAAATACTGTATATTACCTTCAGGTGCTGGGGCTTTAATTTTTACTTTCTTCTTTATGTTCTTCTTTATTACTTGAATTTTCTACAGAGTATATCATCTTTCTAATCAGAAAAAACAAAGCTATTTTCATTTTTAAAACCTCAGAAAGCTCTGTTTCTAATCCCCCTATGGTAACTAAAGTAAGAAAGAAAACTTATTTTCCATCATAAGGCTTCTATACCAGATTGGGAAACCTTAACTATCTTGACTTCTATTTATCCTAAATCTTTAAAAAAAAAAAAAAAGGTGTCCCACTGTTTTAAGTTATTCCCAGAAACGACCAGAAATCCCCCAGGCTAGTATGTTTAGCGACCAGTGCTAATGTTAGGCTTTCTTCTTGCCTGTTAACCTTTTCTGCATTGATCTGGCATGCTAATTCATGCAGTTTACAGAAAAATAAACCAACCAGAAGAAAACAAAACAAAACACACACACAAACCATCTCTGTGTGTGGTCCTTACTAAAGGTTTTTATTAAGCTCAAAAATTAATTTGGAAAAAAATAATCCCAGGAAACAGCAGAAAACTTGGCTGCACAAACTGCTAGCAGCACGACCCTGGACAACTGTCTCACTTGCATGTCAGGGTCCTTGTCTGTAACAATAGTACTTTAAATGCTATGCTATTTACACATCCAGAGCAGATCTGGTTTATCATAAGCACTCTAGTGCTTTCATCCCTTCTTACTCAGCAAGTGTTACTACATCTCCTATGAAGCTTTCCTGGAGTAGACAACAGGATTAGCTCTGCTTTTATACAGCCTCAGCCACATCACAATCATTTGTCAGCCCCAGTACAAGAGCTTCTCCAGCGTAACAACCATACTGCACCTTTTCATGTTTATGGTTTCACTCCTATCACAATACCTAGCATACAGTAAACAAAAATGGAAGAATGAATGGGTGAACAGGGATAAACTAGTAAATATTACTGAGACATCTAAAAAGAGGAAAGCTTAATCTAGACTACAGCTCTCTTACTATTAAATCAAAGTGAATCAATAAACTAGAAAAGATTACATAAAGCAATCCTTTCAGAAAAGCTAAATTAAGCAAATGAGCCATACCAATGGCACACATCAGTGGCAGAGAATGTTCTTAATAAAAAGCCAATACAAAACTGGAAACAAAGCTTTCTAATACCAAAATCTGTCTATGTCTTCCTTTATTGACCACAGAGCTATCTTACAAAACTGGAACGTAAGTCATACGTAGCTAGCTCCTGTTACTACATAATTTTAAAACAAACAACTAAAATTGTCAACACATACGCACACACTCAAACACTAGCAAGGTAAACGGCAAACAAAATGTACATAATTTGCTGACTATTAATAAAATTAAAACTATTAATAAAATAGCTGTAAAATGCAAGACAGAGTGTAAGAAAACACCCCTGAGAACATAAAGGAAAGGACCTGGAAAAGAAGAACGTTTCTAACAGGACAGCTTGATGTTAATGTGTCAAGAAAATAACAGATGAAAGCAACTTGGGGTCACTTTAAAAATTAAAAACCAAGAAAGAATTATCAATGCAAATAATCAAAACAATATTTCACCAAACTCTACACAAGGGAAACACTGACTTGGGGTGAAGTCAGATTTGCTCCAAATATCTCTAAAGAAAAATGACCTACAAGAGGCTGGCCTGTGAAACACCGTTATTGGACCCACCTGACTGGGCTGTATGGGCCTTCGACTTTGACTGCGGTGCCAGTGATGTAAATAGAGTAATGATGCTGTCAGAACTTGAAAACTACATGGTCTCTTAATTTAAAGTTACATTTTCACTAAAAGTATTTACCCATAATGATGCACAAGAAATGCTGCTTTAGCACGGACAGTAAAAGGCAAAAGTAAATAGAAAAACCATAAAATTCAAATTTAAAAAGTGTAAACTAATGAGGTTTTAGAGAATCAAAAGTTATTTAACTACTGAGGAACTTTTAATTCAAAATCTCTTTAGTATCTTTAGAACCTCTAAATCTTCACCTGAAACTTATCGAAAGTTAAAATACTCTAGAATGTGGTAAACAAATATTTCATTTCTGTTCATTTTAGTTCAAATAAAAACCGATAAACCTGGGTCCCATAGGTTGATTTCCAAAGGGTAATCTGCACCCCAACAAAAGGAATGAGAAAATGAAAACACAATCATTAAAAAACAACAACAAGAAGAAAACTAACAGATAAGCTTCTCCTACTTGGGAAAACAATCTAAGTAGTTGATCAGTAAGCTAATTATTATCATATAAAAAGG
The DNA here is from genome assembly GCA_004027595.1 of Dinomys branickii. Taxonomy (NCBI): domain Eukaryota; kingdom Metazoa; phylum Chordata; class Mammalia; order Rodentia; family Dinomyidae; genus Dinomys; species Dinomys branickii. The sequence goes on from PVLD010004941.1 coordinate 62,375, forward strand.
TATATATAGGAAATTTTTCCAGAACTATGTCTAAACAGAAAAACAAAGACCCCCCAAACTTAAACCACAAGTAAAAATGTATTATCATTCTAAATATAAAGTATCAAAAATAATTTTAAATTGAAAAAAATTCAAAATAAACAACTCACATTGTAAAATGAAGGTAGGATTTATGGATAGCAGCAGCTGATGACTGTTTCTTTGGTGATCCTGAATGACAACTAGTCTCAAAAATTGATAAAGCATTCTCATCTTCACTATCATCTACAATTAGAGTTTCTATATCTGTTCAAAAATAAAAAAGCACAAGGCATTTAATATTAGTACTCTATAAAAGTTAAGAAAAAGTGGGTTAAAACTCACGTGACATTAACAAATAAGTTATCAATCTATCAAATAATACAGCTAGACTAGACAAACTGACAGACTACAGCATTTGAATAATTTATAAATGGAATTAACAAAATTCCTCCAGTATTACAATCTACCTAAGTATTAGGATATGCGAATTGGGAGACTTCATTGATTAAAACAAGTCTGGAAAAAAGTGGTAGTATCACAAAAATTCCACCTATCAACCAAAACTTTGAGTTAAACTGGACCCAAATCAGACCATTTCATATTTGGTCAGTTAACAGGCAGCTGCATCAAGGCTAGTTCTGACAAAAGCAACAGTAAGGAACAAATTGACCTTTTTTCTTGTTTCAAGGAAAGTCTAGCTTAGTCAGGCACAGAGGTACATGGCTGTAATCTCAGCAGTTCAAGAGGCCAAGGCACAGGATTTCAAGCCTGAGCAATTAATTGAGAGCCTGTCTTGAAACAAACATAGCTGAAGAGCCAGGGATTTGGCCTAATTAAGATGGAGGTGGGAGCCATGCCTGTAATCCCAGCATGCAGGAGGCTGAGACAGGAGAATTGCTACAAGTTCAGGGACAGCCTGCATCAAAAATAAGTTTAAAAAAAATTTAAAAATGAAGGTGGAAATTCAGTCAAGGCCAGTCTTAAAAATGCACTCATTCGAACTGCACTGGTCTCTCTATGGCCTTAGGTTACTACTTAGTGGACTAACTAGAACTAAAATTCACATAGAGAGTGCAATAATTAAAAGTTCCTGGATATAAACTGAAATATTAACAGCTCTATTTCACATATGCTGATCACAAGTGCCAATGTGACCAATAAAAAACAAACTACATGTACAGAGGATGTAAGAAAGAATGGAGATTGGTAGAAATCAATTCCAGGACTGGCTGTGTGCACCTGTAATCTCACACTTAAAAGAGGCAAGAGGGGCCAGGCATGGTAGCACACACCTGTAATCCCAGCACTCGGGAGGCTGAGGCAGGAGGATCATTGTGAGTTTGAGACCAGTCTGGGTTACAAAGTGAACTCAAGGCCAGCCTGAACTGCACAGCAAGATCCTGTCTCAAAAAGACAAAAAAAAAAAAAAAAAGAGGCAGGAGGACCACCTGAGCCCAGGAGCATGTGGCCTGCCTAGGCAACATAAAGATATATGCTCCACCACCCCAAAAAAGGCTAACACAGATCACAACCTTCCAAAGTGGGGCAAGGGGTATAAAATGACACAGAACTGTGCTGCCAGATGGAGATCTCAGTGACTTTTTAAAAAGCTAGTATTTCTTAAATAATCTAGAAAATAACTGAGCACCATCTGAGTGTTAATATCATACAGGGAGGATAATTATCTAAGAAACTATTAAAAACCAAAGCCCTCTAGAATAATGTATCCACATAACCAAAAGAAAATTGCCAATGAATAAAATTTGATTGGTCTTCCTCACTGGTGCATGTCATTTAATTTAATTAGCTGGAACTGAAGTATACTTTATACTTATGAGGGAAAATTTAGAGGAAAACAGGTAATAATTCCATAAAATAATAATTCTCACATGGAAGTAAAAGGGACATAATCTTGCAGAAGGGTAGGTGAGACTTTTACAATTTTTTAAAGGTAATTTTCATAAATTTAAAATGTGGAGGAAGACACATATTCCCAGTTATGAAAAACACAGTACCTGGCTTACTCTATGTTCCTTTCCCTACTGCTAAAGTTAAGCAATCAATCCATACAAATATAAACTAGACAATTCATAATTCTAAAATTCTAAAATTCATAATCCCTAAAAATTTTAAGTTTTTGAAAAATATATTTATAATGACAGCAAAATTTACTGACAATACTTATGATTTTATATACACTTTTTTGTGGTACTATGGACCAAACTCAGGGCCTCACACATACTAGGGCAAGCACTCTGCCACTGAGCTATATGCCCAGCCCTTACTATATAACACTTTTAATGTCAGTATATTTCTTGTAACCTGTTCTTTTTCTGAGACAGGGTCTCACTATGCACATCAGGCTGGCCTTGAACTCACAGCAGTCTTCCTACCTTATCCTTTGACCCATTTTCTATGGTTCATTCATAGAACCATTTTCTATTTGGAGCAAACTCCATCCCAACAAGATGCCACATCCCAGAGAATGTATAGTACTCTCCCTCCAAGTTCAAGGGTTTTACTCTGATTAAATGCCAACCTAAACCTCTCCTTTTCTCCTGCAAATGAGTCACGCTTTTAGAGGTAGCTTTCTGTTTTTGTCTCAGATCTCAAAGCACAATCTTAAGGCTTAATCGAATTCACGACTACCCCTCATTTGTTCCCTTATCAACAGCTTACATGTCAATCAGCACAGCACACTGCAAATGCCCTGCCAGCAACACTAAAATACATGTGATGAGGTGAGTCCACAGAGGTGCAAGAGCAGCACAGCAAGAGTGCTGGCTATGGCAGTGGTGGTGAACCCATGGCACACGTACTGTTTCTCTTTTAAGACAAAAGATGTGCTGGGCATGGTGGCACGTGCCTGTAATCTCAGCACTCAGGAGGCTGAGGCAGGAGGATTGCCACAGAGTTTCAGGCCAGCCTAAACTGCACAGTAAGACCCTATTTCAAAATAAAACCCAAAACAACCACCCAAAAAATGTTGATGTCAGAATTGTTTTTCCTAAAGTAAAACCTCAGCATTCAGGTTTAACTGCAGTAGTGACACTTTGTGAGAAATTAGTAGGTTTTGGGGTGTAGTTTGGGTGCTTGTCTCAAAAGGTTGGCCATTGCTAGGCTACAGAAACAGGCTGCCTGGGTTCAAGAAGGCCCCAGAACCTACTGAGTGACCTTATGTAACCCAATCCAGGCTTTGACAAGGATTAATGAGTGATAATTCGTGTTAAGTGCTTTATAATAATGTACATAAGCTATTATTATTATGGTCCCTTCCTAAAGATAATAGCACTCCTATATTAAGATGGTTAAAATACCCCAAGAGTGAACAAATATTCATTCATTGTACAAATATTCACCAGACAACTACCAGATACTTGGTAATGTGCCAGGCCTGCAATATACAGTAGTGAGTGAAACAGATCTTATATAGTTATGGCAAATACAAAAGAGTGACACTCAAGTAATTTTATAAGAGAACTCTTCATTGTCATAGATTTTAATTACATGAAAAAAGTACCTTCTTTCTTGTCACTCTGGCTAATTTCAGCATGAGGAAACACTTTTTGTAAGACAGCTAGGATGTTATTGAAGCTTCTTTCCAGCAGTGGCCTTATAATGGGAGACAGCGCATGTCCCGAAGACATCACAGCACGTTGGGAAGCAGGCACAATATTCTGCATCGCATGGTAAAAATCCTGGGCACTGAGCACAATTGAGGAAACATCCAGCTGCAGTTTATGACTGCTGGCATAGATCTGGGGGTAACGCCTCCGAAGGGCGGTCAGGGCAGCTTCAGTGCACAGGGCCTTGATATCAGCTCCACAGTAGCCTAAAGCACATAAGGAGGATAACAGAGGTAAGTTCATTCTTCTGGGCACCAAATACATGTTATAAATATGCAAGTTCATCTGAATAACCAACACCAACTCGATAACTATGTGTAATTTTATAGAAGAATAAAGACTGATCACTTAAAACCACCCAGTAAAACTGTTGGATCAAGGGCCAAATACTGAAAACTAAACAATGTTTTAAATATTTTACATTAATAAAAATATTAACATATGTGTCAAAACACTGATTATAATGTGCAGCTTTTTCCAGGGTAAGTTATTTTTTAAAAATTATACTTTCATTTCAATCCTGCAACAACATTCTTAATCACTAGTTTAGTCATGACTTTACACTTACCTACATATTTCTCTAACATTAACCTTTAAACACATATCAGTGCAGTACAGAAGCAGAAACATCAAAGTTAGCTATTCTGCTGCCAATTCTTCAGTGCAATCCACTAGCAAGTTTACATCCTAAAAATTATAATCTAAAAATGTACTTTTATCTTTGGTAACTCCAAAAGCATTAAGGGAATAAGAATGTTTAAAAATATTTCCATGATGGGGGGAGGATAGTTAAAGTATGTTATTCACTTGATTTTCCCCATTAACTTAATATGCAATCAATGGATACATACATATACATAGATGTAAAATATATATGCATATATGCTCAAATAGCTGACAGTCTAGTTTTAAAGGCTACACCAACACAGGGTATTACCCTTTACCTGTATTTAATGGATAAGACAATTAAACAGCAGATCAAGCCCCAAGTGTTTTTAAGTCATTTCATTAGTAAGAAACAAATACATTTTTAAAAAAACTATTAAGTCTGTATTACAAAATGGAAAAAAAAAAAAACTAGCCATATCTTATCTTTCATACCAGCAATTAAACCTACATTTGGCCACTTTTATCAGATATACCAGTAGGGGGAACCCCTCAAACAAATTCTAGAACACTGAACTAAACTTCTCAGGAGCAGTGTCTGGTTTCTTTTCATGCCTCACAGTGATCTCACACACTTGTACACTGAAATTTAAATGGTGATTACAAAGGAAAACTTACTTTTGTAAAGAAGAAGAGGGGTTAGAGGGAGGGAAGAGGAATGGGAGAAAAAAGAATCAAGATATATCTATAGGTACAAACTCCATATAATAAATGTTATCATTTTGTATATCTAAAATATACCAATAAAATTAATTTAAATAAACAAAGGCAAACTTACTTATAGTCTTAGGGAAAAATATGACCTTGTGAGAATTTAACTCAGAAAAACTCTAAACAGATAAAGTATAAATGCTGTTCCAGGACAGCAATCTAGCCCCCAAATAGATCAGTAGAATAATCAAATTTAACACTAACTTCTTTTATTTTCTATTTCTCAATAAACCTGAAAAAGATGTTTTCCTTTTATATACACAGCTGCTGCATTCACTTAACAAAATGAGACCAAAACATCTGCTTAAAGTTAGACTCAACAAAATAATCCAAGAATGTGATTAAAGCATGTGACTTGTCTTCCATATCAGAAAAAAATAAACTAGAATGTTCAAATATAAAAAAAACACATCTCTTTTTCTTCTTTAAAAATATATACATATTAGTCAATATACTATATTGTCCTATTCAAGTGCAGAAGCTTAGGTTTAAAAGCTCAGAAATAATTAAAGCAAATCAAAAAACTAACAGCCACAAAGGTATTTTATGTAGTAAATATTACCCTTAACATTTATGTTTGCATAGCAATGTGTTAATTACATACATAATAGCAACATATTGCTCATTTTTACTGATTTATTCCAGATAACTAAAGAATTTATTAACAATAACCACTTCTGTTACTGAACTACATTTTCACCTAGATTTGCATAATCAATAGACTCCCCCCCAAAACAGCTAAGTTCTTCACATCTGCTTTCAAGTATTATTCATTTATATATGTGGTTCTGAATTTGAATGTTGATTACAGTGAACAACAAAACTGAAAAAAATTCAGATTCCCAATTCCCACAAAAACATAGTAAATCAGAATCTCTAAAGGGCTTGAAATTATGTGTGCTTTGAGAAAGCTTTAGAAATGATTCTGCCGGGCGTAAGTGGCATATGCCTGTAATCCCAGCACTTACACAGTAAGATCCCATCTCCAAGGGGGAAGGGGTGATGATTCTGACATTAAAAAAAAAAAATTTAGAACTACTACCTTAATGTACTTCCTTCACTGGATGTAGAATTATAAATACAACACATGCATGGCTAATGAGGTGAACACGTTTTGGTTAGGTCTCTTATCCTGTCAAAATTAATAGCATACTTTTCTACTCTCCAAAGGGTTCCCTGTCTTAGAAATACATGATATGATCATTCTAGTAATACTAAAAGTTATAGTCTTTTGAATTAAAAACTGATATGCAAAACTTTATGAACACTCCTCTCATGGTCTCCCTAATTCTATCATTTTAATTCTAATACTCTGCTGAACACAAGAATCTAGATAGCAAGACAGCTGCTCTTAAGATAGAAATTTTTCTGAAAGACTGTAAAATACAACTACTAAAGAATCTTGGCTAAAAACCAAAAACAAAAAAAGGTCGGACTAGAAACAAGGTCATAACAAAATTTTATGAGGTTATTTTTTTAATACAACATCAAATTGAAGGTCCACAATATAGATACTTCACAGATACATTTTTTTTGTTTTAGCCCTCTCATTGCTAACAAACTACAGAAATAAAATCAGAGTTGAGCTCTTCCTTAGTCATTAGGTGCTACTGTTTGTACAATTGTTCTGGATACCACTGTATGTTTAAAACTTTTTACTACTTAAAAATTACTCCTATTATGCATGCAAAAACATCCAAGTGGTAGGAAATTAGTTGCAAGGTAAAAGTTACCAAATTTATAACATCTTAGAAATTAACCATCTTTGCAGTTATTCATCAAAACTATACAGTTTTTCAACATAAATTTCACTGAACTGAACCCATACATGTTTAAACATGTTCGGAATAAATACACTGATGCCTTCATAATGGATCTATTTCATTCCTGTTGGAAGCTCTACGTTTGCTGTGCTTTCAATGTGAACTAAGTTCTTAATAAATGGAATAAATGTCACAACCAAAAACAGAACAATGGATTTTCACGTCAGTATCCAGGAAGAAAATGGTATGTAAGCAAAATTTGTATACATACCGCCACCCCATAGAGGGGGGGAAAAATGCAAGAGAAGTTTTTTAGTCCAGTAAGAAATTACATGTGAAAATTTAACAAGTTAAGTGACTAAAAGCCACTCAAAACTGTAAGAAACACTGATCTGTGGAAATGCAAAAAGAAACCAAGAATCTAATATTTAGGATGAAGAATTAAGCTACAGTGTATATTTCAGATGCTAAGTAGAGTGACAGAAAATAATTTTAAAACACCTATCTCAGGGAATTTCCAAAATTTAAAGACTTTTGCTTACTTCTGTTAAGGTTAGATCTGTGACAAATTCACAGAAATAAAAAATCTACACAGATTTCCCATTCTGATCTGAATTCTAATACAGTAATATCATAAATAAAGGGGGACCAATTTCAAAAAGGGAAAAGACTGGATTTTTTACCAAATACCACCCTCTCCCATAAAGCAGCACAAGGCTTTGCAAAGGTCAAGCCAAATGTACATGAAATGGGTTTGGCGCATGCTCTCTTATACCAGGCAAAGCTTAAACTGGAGTAGTGCTGGAGAGATTTACGTTTTCTCCTCACCAGAAGATGTCGAGGTCTTTGTGGCTCAAAAGCTGAGGGATGCTGCTTCGGAGATGGAGGTCCCTGTGGATGAAGAGGATAATTCGGATGTAGCTAACTGAATGGACTAATGTTCTATTTAAGTTTTAATTATTTGATGGTGGATCACAGTGATTTTTTTAAATAAGTTGTTCTTTAGGTTTTGGTAACTTTAAGGTTCTCCCAAGGCGACTGTTGTTGGTGGACCTATTTGGGGGGAGTTCTTCATAATATTTTAAAAGTTCGTGGAGAAAGAGTTTTTTAAATCTGTATTTTGGAGAGTATGAGAGGAGAACTGACAAAAAACGAAAATGAAGGAAGCAAAAATCCCTGTGTGTATTTTCAGTTACTTAATATTGCACCTCTTTTTAATTCTGACCTAATTAGAGCCCAAAGCCTGGATTCCATTTCCTGTGTCTGTAAGTGCTCCTGCACCCGTCCTTTTAGGACAGCAGTGTTCACTCACTCTGTAGGGAGACCTTCCACTCAGTGAAGGATTTAAAATCAAAACAGGAAGTTTTATATTTGGTTTACCAAACACAATTAAGCATTTTCTCTGAAGACTCCTCCCACCCACCTTCTTTCTAACTATAGGAATAAAGATGCGCCAAATCTGTGTCATCGGAAAGTAAAAGACCGCCTTTGCAATGGAGCTGACTTAAGTGTAGGCTTGTTTTTCTCGGTAAAATTTCTGAGAAGGGACAAATGCTAAAAGGAGACACTGTAGTAATATGAAAGATACCCAGCACTCAATGAAAAACGTCTATTACTACTAAATTTCTTAATCAAACACCTAGTAGTAGTCAAAATTGTAATTTAGAAGTGTTGAAATTTTAAGCGAAATTTTAAAATAACTTTTAAGTATGAAGGCAGAGCCATCTATTGCACAAAAGACATAACTATACTCATTCACATTTCAAACATAAGGGGAAAGGGAAGCTGAGCAGAACAAACAATGGCAATCAAAGAATTCAAATAACAGCACTCACCAACACATTTTTCAGCCAGTTCACCTAAAAAAGCATCTGACAATTTTGGACTCCAGTCCCTGGTATGAATCTGTAAGATGTGTTTTCTCGCCTAAGAAGAGAAAAGTTTCGTCAAACTCTCAAATGTACCAGTTAAAACCAATTATGAATAACCAAGTTTTAAAAATTTGAAGACTTTAGCATCCACATCAACCTGTGAGATATGTCGCAGAGTTCTTGTCTCTGTTGCACAAGCTTAGACATTTAATGTTCTGAGAGGTGAAGAGACCCCACCAGCAGCACATATAGGCTAAGTGAGTCATCCAGGACTAGCATTTAAAAACTAAAGTTCACTTTGCTACCACATCATTCTTACCATTTGAAAACATATAAACAGAAAACCTTAATGAGTTATAATAATCAAAACTTTTACACAAACTTTTATTTTTGCTCCTTTGTTTTTGTTTCTTCGAGACAGGGTCTTAACATGTAGTCCAGAATGGCTTTCAACTTACTATGTAGCCCACAGTGGCATCAAACTCACAGAAATCTTCCTGCTTCTGCCTCCCAAGTACTGGGATTACAGGTGTGCTTCCCACACCTGGATTATATAAACTTCAGATTTCATAGAGCTTTGACAATGAGCAAAGTGACATATAATTTTAAACAATTTTGCCTTAAATTTTTTTCTCCAAAACAGAATTCTCTGGCTTAAATCTCACTGTGTAGCACAATCTAAATTTTATCATTTTAGATCCATGAAAAACAATTTTTTTTAAAATAGCAAAAAAAGAAATACTAATCTAGAAAAATCTACAATCATCTGACCAGTGAAAAAAAATTTTTTTGACATCTGCCTTCTTTTGAGGGAGTGGGAAGTGAACAACATTTAAAAAGTAGAATATCCAAGCTAGGAGTGTAAACTCAGAGGTAGAGTACTTGCCCAGCATGTATGAGGCCCTGAGTCTGACCTACAACAGCATCAAAAAATAAAAAATAAGAAAACCCTTATTCCCTCCCACACTACTAGCTGAACTTGCCTGAGACACAAAAAAACAAATTGTAGCCAGGTATGGTGGTGTATGCCTGTAATCCCAGCACTCAGGAGGCTGAGGCAGGAGGATCACTGTGAGTTTGAGGCCAGCCTCCTCAACTACATGGAAAGACCCTGCCTCAAAAAAAAAGAAAAAAGAAAATTATAACAAAGACAATTTTACTGATTTAAAGAATTGGGGGTCTAGCAACAAAAAAAGAGAACAACTTCAAATTTATCAATATACAACTTATTTTAAAAGCCAGCAAAATCTGGAAGAAAAAGCTATCATTTCAATTACAACTTCTAGATCAAGAGCTCAGCTACTAAAATTATACCAATATAACAAGTGTTTCCTTCCAACCTAAACTGTCTCAACACATCATTAAAAACTATAAATGAAAGTCCAAAAGAAGTGTCATACTGACAGCACACATATTCTATAAGCTGATATTAAGAATCTACTTAGACTTCGTTAGCAGCATAGGTACTGTTCATTATGAGATAGCGGAGCATGAAAATCACATAAAACAAAGCATAAGCTGGAAGAAACTTCAAAAAAAATCTATTCTTAACACCTTATTTTAAAAATAAGTAAATAAATGTTTGAAGAACTGAAATTACCTAAGGTCAGCAAGTTATTGTCAGGTCTCAAATATTTAATATGCTCTTTCTTATATAACTCTTATTTTACTAAAATCAATATAGAATGAAGGAAAAATTATTTAAATGAAGAAATGCAGAGATATTCATTGTTCCTTTTACTCTACATGGTATATAGAAAAGATCATATGGCTTCCCCTAAGAGAAAGTACCTTCCTCTGCTTTTTTTGAGCGGCTGGGGGGAGGATACTGCTACTGGAAATTAAACCCAGGGCTTCTGCACTGAGCTACATCCCCAGCCCATATTTATTTTTTTTATTTTAAGACAAGTTTTGTAAAATCCCTAAATTGGGTCCTTATTGAAAAATCTACCCATACACTAAAAACATTTTTATGAGGAAAAATTTACTTTGGTTAGAGACCAAATAAGGTCTTTACTACAATCCAGAGAAATAAACAAGTAAGCATCTACAATAACTCAGTAAGAGCTTAAAAATCCAAACCCAAGCACAAAACCCAAACAATAAAATATAAAGTATCACCCTCAAAAGTATACATACACATATATTTTATAGCTGAGTTCTATATAAATCTTAACACTCTGAAAACAAAAGCTTACCTTTTGATCAGGCAGATTGAAAAGGAACTCTCTGTCAAAACGGCCAGGTCTCCTGAGTGCAGGGTCTATAGAATCGAGTCTGTTTGTAGCACCAATAACAACAATTTCACCCCTGTTATCTAACCCATCCATAAGAGCAAGAAGGGTGGACACGATCGAGCTGGAAAAAATGTTCAAGAAAATTAAAAATGCTTTAAATGAAAGAAAAACTTATAAACACTGCTTATAATAATTTCTATGTCTTAAATGCTAATAAAATATCTAGCAAAAATACCTCTTAATGTAATATGAAGTGATTTACAGAAATTATTGTTGAAAGTACTTAGAAAAAATAACATGTAAAGCACAGCAAATGAGAGAAAGAAACAAAGGAAGAAAAACAAAATGAAAAATTAAAGTGGACTTGATCTAAATTTAAAGCTGAGCTGCTCAGTGTGGCTCAGTGGCAGAGAGCTTGCCTAATGCAGGATTTGATGCTCCACACTACACAAAGTGAACATTACTTCATGGCTTCAAAAGGCACAATCAAGAAAGACAAAGATAACCTAAAGAAAAAGAAAATGTTTGCAAATCATATATTTAATAAAAGTCTAGGGTTTAAATATAAAAAAAAATTACAACTGAAGAAAACAAAGACAGATAACAACTCTAAAAATAGGCAAAAGATTTTATACAAAAGACGTATCACCTAGCCAAATGGAAATAAAACCAAATTCAATACCATTTTAAATCCACAAGGATGACTACAAGCAGACAGACAGATATAATAAAGTTGATAAAGCTATAGAAAACAAAGAGAACACTCAGATATTACTTAAAGAAACATAACACAGTGTCCCTCTTTGGCAAATAGTCTGGCAGCTCCTCTTCCACATTAAACAAAAGACTTTATGTGATCTAGCAATAGCCACAAAAAAACTTACACATGTAAATTCAAAGCAGCATTCTTTATAACAGTCAAAATGTATGAATGAAGAAGCCAAATGTCCTTCAACAGATGGATAAAGAAAATGTGGTACCTACATCCATACAGCCAAAAGTTATTCCTCAATAAAAACAGGTGAAATAGTGATGATTCGTGAATAAACCTTGAAAACACTCTGCTAATTGAAAGAACCAAAACACAAAAAGCTGTATATCGTATAATTCCATTTATATGAACTATCTAAACTAGCCAGACCTATAAAAACACAAGTTCCATAGTGGTTGCCTAAGGTCTGGAATGGTCACACAAAGCTATAAAGTTGATTTGTGAGATAACTAGAGATCTCTTTAAATACAGAAATTTATCCTTTTCCTCTAAAGTCTTCTAATTTGCTAGTATACAGGTGCTCATAATAGTCCCTGCTGGTGCTGTGTGTTCTGTGATAGTGGTTATAATGTCTCCTTTATCATCTCCTTATGTATTGTGATCTTGTCTCCTTCTTTTTTTTTTTTTTTTTTTTTTTTTTTTTTTTTTTTTTTTTTTTTTTTTTTTTTTTTTTTTTTTTTTTTTTTTTTTTTTTGCGGTACTGGGGATCAAACTCAGGACCCTGCACTTGCTAGGCAAGCACTTATTCCACTGAGCTATATCCCCAGCCCCTTTGTCTCCTTCTTTATTTGGTTAATTTAGCTAAGGGCAGGTTTTTCCTTACCTTTCCCTTTCACTATTTTTTTGTTTTTATCTTTTATTCTATGTTACTTCTGCTCTAGTCTTTGTTATTTCTTTTCTCCTACAAATTCTGAGTTTAGTTTGAAATGTATTTTTCTTTCCCACCTAGTACTGGGGATAGAACCTAGGACCTTTGCAGCTTCACATTAAGTTACATCCCCAACCCTTTTTGTTTTTGGAAACATGGTCAGTCTTGCCAAGCTGGGAGACTGGGCTTCAACTTGTGATTGTCCTGTCTCAACCTCACAGGATCCTACACCACCATGCCTAGCCCCTCTTTTCTAACACCAGGAATTAACCACTATAAACTTCCCTCTCAGTGCAGCTTTTGCCGTATCACTTACTCTTCAATTCACTTTGCTTCTCTTCTCTCTTTCTGGTACTGGGAATCAAATCAGGCCCTGAACACAACAAGCAAGCGCTCCGTCACTGAGATAACAAAGCTCCAGTTAGCACACGGTACTTATACCACTGAGATACCCTGACAACCCTTGAAAAATTTTTAGATTTCCGTTTGGACTCCTTCAATGACCCACTGTCCACATAAATGTATACTTTTCAGACTCCATGTTTATATAATTTCTAAAGTTTCTTCTGTTGAGTTCTGGTTTTATTCTACTGTAATAAGAAACATGAAATATGACTTTAATTTTTTTTTGCTGAGACATTTTATAGCCTACTTTGTGGTCAATTCTAGTTAATGTTCCATGTGTTCATCAATATAATGCATATTTCATGGCTGTTAACTGAAAACTTCTTTATATGTGTTACTTCTATTTAGTACATAATAAATAGTACATAGTATTCACTATTTAGTACATAGTACTACTTACTACTTTTACTGTTTGTTGCTTTTTAACTAATGGATGAGAAGTACAGTGCTTAAGGACCCATTATTATTGTATTAGAGCCCACCTCCCTCTGTAGATCTTACAGTTTTTATTTTATAAAACAAGTCCTCTGGCATTAAGTGCATATATATGTATAATCATTAAATCCTCTTGTTACTTGGACCCTTGATCATTATACAGTGGCAAACTTTGTCTCTTGCTAGATTCTGTCTTAATGTCTGTTTTGTCTGAAATAAGTATAGCTAGCTCTGTGTGCTTGTAGTTTCCATTCTGAAGGAGTACCTTCCTTTTTTTAAGACAGGGTCTCACTATGTAATTTAGGTTGGTCTTGAATTCACTACATAGTCCAGGCTGGCCTCAAACTCACTGTGATTCACCTTTATCTCAGTCTCCTAAGTACTGGGAGTACAGACCAGCATACTGCACCCAGCTTAGGATGGGGTATCTTTTTCTATCCTTTTGCTTCCAGGTTATATGGATCTTTACTGGAGAAATAAGTTTCTTGTAGGCAGCATATCTTTAGGTCTTTTGTGTCATGCAATCAGCCTGTCTATAATTTTTAATTGGAGGACTTAGTCTATTTAAATTTTGGGTTACTACTGATAGGTAAGCATTCACTCCTGTAATTCTGTTAATTTTCTTCTGGTTTTTTCTAAATATACTTTTTTTTCTTCTCTTATTCATCTTTGTGATCTGATGGTTTATTGCACCATCAGATCTTTGTTATATCTTGTATCTGGATGCCCCCCCAAAGCCTCATGTGGTCCTACATGGAGCTATTTAGGGGTGGCTGGATCTAGGGTATATGATACTGGGATCAAAGATGTGATGCTGATATTCATTTACAATGCAACCCTAGGACTAAGGATGTGAATACTACCAACCCTAAATGTGGGTAGCATGGATAAAATACTGTTGTGGATAAATTAGGATCATATAAGAAGACATGCAGCACTGAGGGATTTTGGAAGGCAAACAGCTTTATTCACACCTGCAGACTGGAGGAAATTTGGATCCAAATCACCCTATCTTGGGGTTAAACAGTCACTTTTAGAGGTTGTCAGAACAAAGTACAAAAGGCAGGTAACAGGATATTCTACAATTGGTTACACATTGTCTTGTCATATATTGCTAGGCAGACTTATTCTAAGCAAGTCAATTGGGGGTTACTATCGTATAACAGGGAGGTCAGGGCTAGGGTGAGCAGGACAATCAATCACTGCCTAAGACAGAACAGGGTCTGTCTCTAGGTGATAAGTTCTTGAAACAGGCTAATAAGATGTGCTGTCCGGCTGAGTTACACTTATCTTACAAGCTGCAGCTGCTGCTGGAATGCCAAGGTTAGCTGAGTTTTGTTATTCTCTATTTATGTGAACTGGATGGTCTCTTTTGGTCTGTTCTTGAATCCAAAGTCTAGTTATAAATTTTAAAATTGCCTTTACATGAGCCAAGGATATAGCTCAGGGCACAGCGCCTGCCCGGCAAGTGTAAGGTCCTGAGTTTGACTCCTAGTACCAAAATAAAATAAAATAAAATAGCCTTTACAATACAAGAGACAGAAAGAGGGTCACTTGTCATTCCTGGTAGCTTGCTACTTGCTGCCTTACTGCCTTCTACCTTCTGCTTGCCTTGACCTGTTTTACCCTGCGATGTCCTTCTTTCTGCCATGCTGCTCTGCCTTGGAGCCAGCCAACTGCAAACTGAACCCTCTGCAAACTGTAAACTAAATAAACCTTCCCACCTTTAACTTCAGATGTCGGGTACTTTGTCTCGGCAATGAGTAGTAGTAATTAAGACAATCTTAGAGGATGACTTTATGTTTTTATTCTTACTTTTTTGTTTGATTAGGATTATTTCAAAAGACATGTCTTACAGCTAGAATATGCTTTCCTTTTTTTATAATCTAATCTGTTGCTATAGCCTTTAACTGTTATTTCTTAACTAAATTATTGAGTTACTCATTTCCATGGTTTCCGTTGTTTTTTGTTTGGTTTTTTTTTTGTTTTGTTTTTGCTGAATTTCTCTTATATCAGGAATTTTTTCCCAATTTCACTGAATTATCTCTATGTATTCTCTTGACTCATTCAGCTTTCTTAAACATATTTTTGGAATTCTTTATCAGGCATTAACAATATCTCTTACTTTGAGGTATGTTGACAGTTAAATTCTTTTAAAAGTGTCCTATTACCTTGTTTATGTTTTTTGTGACCTTGTATTGAGATCTGCATATCCAAATACTTTTATAGGTGGCTTTCATATTAAACAGTTTTCTCCTGAAGACCTTTCTATGCGTCAGTTTGTTGAGCAACTATAGCTTTGGTGCCAGTTGGATAACACAGGATAGTGTCTCTATAGCGTTTCAGCTGCATCCAATGGGTATGGATGTGGTACATGTGGTACAGCAGAATCATAAAAGCCTTATCAGTAGAGCATAGTGGTGCACGCCTACTATCTCAGCACTCAGGAAGCTGAGGCAGAAGGATTGCAATAAGTTCAAAGCTAGCCTGAACTTTCTAGGGAGACCTTCTCTACACACACACACACGCACACACACACACAGCTCTATTGTATCTAGGTGCCATGTGGAGGAGAAGTATGGTAGTAGTCCAGACAGGTATAATGCACACTATGTGGCCACACGAGAAATAGTAGTGGTAGACTAGAGACATGGAGCACGGTAGATGTTTCCCCCACTATGGCAACATGCCCTTGGGTCCAGATGTGGCTGGGGTGACAACAGGCTGTCCATGGCAGTAGTGCAGGTGGCCTTCCTGGGTTGAGATAAACTAGTGGCAGTCTGGACAACAATGGACAAGGGTGAGAGCTCATGGGAACACTTGTACATTAAACCTACTTCGAAATTATCAGTGTCAAGAAATGATGAGAAGAATCAGAGATTTTTTTTAACTGAATGACAAATACACAGCATGTCAAAAGCTGTGGGATACATTCAAAGCAGCGTTTAGAGAAAAATGTATAAGTTACAACATCTGTATTAGAACAAAAGAAAAGTTTTAATCATCTTCAAAGCTTCCATATGGAGAAAAGAAACAAACTTAAAGAACAGACAAAGAAAAGGAAGGACTTTAAATGCATGCTGCTGAGTGAAAAAAACAAAAACGCCAAAATGAAATGCTCTTTGCCTGATTCCAACTATATTGAATTCTGGAAAAGGCAAAATTATGGAAACAGTGAAAAGAAAAGTAGTTGCTGATAATAAGAGATTATTATAAACTGACCCAAGAATAAATAGAAATCTCGAACAGTCCTGTAGTAACTACAGAAATTTAACTTGTAATCAAAAAGTCTTCCACACAGAAAACTTAAGAGGCCCAGACATTTTCCGTGGTGAATCCTCCCAAACATAAAGAAGGAATAACATTGAACTCATAGGAACACTTGCAGAAAAGAGAAAGAAACAGATCTCATCAAATACAGATCAAAATTACCTGATTCTACAATCAAAGGCAGGTGTTTTAAAAATAGCTACATGTGTATGATAGTTCATGATCGGTTCCTCAATCACTCTTGGACATGGATGATAAAATACTTTCTTAAACATTACAAAATTGAATCCAACAATTTTCTTAAAAACACTACAAAAATCAAGGCAGTGGTGTAAGAACAGAGCTCTTAATCAAAGGAATGAACTAACAAACCTAGGAGTACACACACACTCTTATCTAATAAAGGAATTGACAAAGATGTCAAGTAACTTAATAGAGACAAAGTAACTTTTTCAACAAATGGTCCTGGAACTAATAAATATGGGTACAGAAAAAAAAAAAAAAACCTTCAGTCCGTAACTTGAACAACCTACAAAAATTAACTCAAATCCTTACCTCACATTGATATGTAAATATTTAATTAAAATGAATCACTAACTTAAATGTTAAGAGGTAAAACTAACTAGATGCAGTGACACATGCCTGTAACCCCAACTAGTTAGGAGAGTGAAGCAGTAGGAAACAAGTTAAAGGCCAGCCTGGACCACTTAGCAAGAACACAACTCATAAAACAACAGGGATAGAAATGTAGCTAAGTGGTAGAGTACTTACCAGGGATCAATCCCCAGTACCACCACAAGAAAAAAAAAAAAAAAAAAAGGGCCAAAATATACAGTATGTAATATTGTAAGCCAGGTGTGGTGGTGCATGCCTGTAATCCCAGCTTTTGGGAGGCTGAGGCAGAAGGACTGCCAGGAGTTCAAGGCCAGCCTGGGAAACACAGTGAGTGCTGATGGCCAGCCTGAACTACATAGCAAGACCCTGTCTCAAAAAAACAACAAAACCACACAAAACCTAGTAATATTTTAGATACAAAAATACAACTATATTTTTTAAAAACAGAAACCTAACAAAGGGCTTGTTTCAAGATACAAAAAGAAACCCTCTAGCATAATAACACTCTGGTTTCTTTTTTGTTTTTAAAGCAAAACACTTTTAACAGATATTTCATGAAAGTGTAAAGAGCAAAACACCAATAAACAAAAATGCTTAATATTCATCATCAGAAAAATATAATCCACTACTATACACACACGAAAATAGCTAAAAGTTAAAAACAGCAACAATACTAGGTATTAATAAGCATAAGGAGCAACTCAGACTTTCATGTATTACAGGAATATGAAACAGTCTTAGGGGTTTACTCAACAGAGAGGAAATTACATGTTCACACAGAACACACATACCAGTAGTCACAGCAGCACTATCAGAACAGCTAGAAGATAAAAATAAATCCCCATCTAACGGTGGAGGATGGAAGCCGAGGTCTACACACATGTAAACATCAGAGGACACCAGTGGAAAACACACAGGAACAAAACACCAGCGCACACAACAGATACATCCCACAGCATTATGTGTATGTGGAATTAGGCAACTTTTTCCATAAAGGGCCAAATAGTAAATGTTTTAAACTTTGTAAGCAACACAATATCTCCATCAAAACTACTCGCACATCTTCTCCTATAGCACAAAAGCAACCACAGACAATGTGTAAGAATCACCATGGCTGTGTTCCCATGTAAGTTCATTTACAAAAACAGACCAAGGGCTGCATTTGGCCTAAAGGATATAGCTAACAGACCCCTGCACTAAGTGAAAGAAGCATTTCTCAAGGAAACATGTTTAAATTTTTAAAGTCTTAGCCAAGAGCTAAAGCTAAACTAAGTCAAAGAGAAAAAAAGTCAACATAGCCAGATGAGGAAAAATTACCTGTGGATCTGGTCTTGTCTACTAGAGCGAACTGGAGCTAGTCCATCTATTTCATCAAAAAATATTATAGAAGGTCTCATCAAATATGCCTAGTAAAAAGAAAGTAAAAATTTGTTTACTATAGTTGTTTTCACTTTTTCATGTAATTACTATATTTTCTTAGTAAGTAATATAAGCAAATGGTACACAAGGTAGCCAATGTGAAAGAGTACATATTAAACAGGAAATCTCCTTACCACCCAACTCAACCAGAACTCCTTCCAGTAAACAACAACTGTTTTCCATTTCCTTAGTTTTCTGAATATATTTCAACATTTTAAACATGAAAGATAGCCCACTCTACACATTCTTTTTACCATGTGACAACTTTTTATAACTGTTTGGTCTAGTGTTGGGGATCAGAACCCAGGGTCTCATGTGTGCTGTTCATGTATTCTACCACTAAGCCACTCCCAGGACCTAAAATGTATGTGTATATATAATAATATATCACAATTAGCCTCCATATAAATACACAATGTTTATCTTTACCGTTTAAAAAAGTCATAACTAAAAGTAATTTTTAAAAAACAAAAGTAAACATCTCATCTAGCCCTACTTACCAAAAAAACAATGATACAGAAATGAATTTAGATAAAAGAAGCTACATGATTTAACGCTTAAATGAAACCAAATATGCTTGTATTCCCAGCATAAAGTTACTATGAAATACAACTGTCAAAAAAAGTTAAATAATTTCACTGGACAATACACCAGCATTACTCTATTCTTCCCTCTTCTGTTAAGGTTGTTTTGTATTTATATAGTTCCATTATTAATTTCTCTTGAAGTGTTTGGATTACTGTTTGATTTGCCATTAAACAATGAACATGCTGAAGCTAAGCATTGAACCTATTCCAATATCTAAATCTACTATCTAGAACCTACCTATTTTTATACTACTAATAATTTTTTAATAAAACTTGAACTGTTTTAACAATTATAAAGGACTTTCATGAACATCAACTATGTTTGACACTGAAGAAGTACTTGAAAGCATTTTGTACTTCATATTTATTTCCTTAGCCATAATCACTGTGAATTGAATTGCCAAATATGATAGGCTTCTTTTACTAACTCAAATAATCATATGTAAATTTATACTAAAAGTAAATTTTATAAAGCATAGAAAAGTTGTTTTTTTTGAGACAGGTCTTGCTATATTGTCTAGGCCAATACTGAACTCCTGATCTCAAGCAATTCACGTTCCTTGACCTCCCAAGTACCTGGGACTACCATGTACCTCTGTGACCAACTCCAGAAAGAAACATTTTTAAGTTACTCTTGCCAGGTGTAGTGACATATGCCTATAATCCCAACATTCAAGGACGCTGAGGCAAGAGAATCACTCAAGTTCGAGGACAGCATGGATTATACACTAAGTTCAAAGCCAGCCTGAACTACATTGTGAGACCGTCTCAAAAAACAAAATGAAAGTTACTCTTACATACAAATAGTATAAATAGCCTGCACAGCATTCACTTACCTCACTCTGCCTTTAAAATACTTATTTCTGCATTCTTTGAGCAACATACTGACCACTTGGTACATTTTAGATAAGCATCCCCTAAAAGTCCACCTTAAAGTCTTGATCATCAAGATGGTGGTGCTTAAATTAGAATACGGGGAAAACTTTAAGGGGTGAGCCTCCTCACAGGTCCTGATACATGAGGGCAGGCCCTGGAAAAGGACTCTAGGACCCTGGCATCTTTCTCTTCCCCTTTTGCTTCCTGGCTGATGAGGTGAGTGGTTTTGCTCTGCTATGTGCTCTTACAGGATGTGCTACCTCATCAGAGGCTTAATGCAAAGGACAAAATCAATCATGGATTGTACCCTCCTAAACCATCAGCCAAAATAAATCTCTTATGTTTATAAAGTAAATCACATATTTTGTTGTAATGACAAAAATATAGACCTCATAAAAATAAACAATATGCTACTTTGTGAGTTTCTCCTCCATAAATATTAGCATCTTATGCCTGTACTATAGCAGTATCTTGGTTGTGAAACTCAATTCTCTCCACGATTCTGGTCACAAACCAAACTAGAAGAGAATCAAATCAAACTGCCCCATCAGCTCAACAATGAACCTAACCACTGAATTCAATTCTGTTCTCATTCCACTTGGTTTACAACCAGAATCATGGAAAGAATCAAGTTTGTAAACCGAGTTGCCACTGTATTTCTTCAACTAGACTATAATGTAACAATTATACCTGGCTCCTCAAAAGTACCTAACGCGGTATTAATTTATCTGGAAGATACCTCAATAAATGAATCATCATAAATATTCAAAGTACTAGTAAAACTGCTATCAAATACAATCATTCTGCCATATCCATGAGTTCTGCATTCAGATTCAACCAAAGATTGAAAACGTTTGAAGAAAAACAACTGCATCTATACAGAACATACACAGACTTTTCTCCTTGCTTTTATTCCCTAAACAATACAAAATACTATTTATATTATACTAAGTATTATAAGTAATCCCACAAGAATTCAAAGCACACTAAAGGATGTAGGCTCTATGCAAATATCACAGTATTTTATACCAGGAACTTGAGTATCTGTAGATTTTGTATCCTCAGGGATCCCAAAACCAATTTCCTATGAATGATGATGATGCTTGTACCCCTAAAGTACCGTATTTGAGGTTATTGATCCTAAATTTCATATACTGATTAGAAAATATGCCTCCTCATAAACTGTAATTCCAAACAAAAATGTATTACTGTTCTAAAAAAGATATTGTTGAATTAGTGATTCCTCTTACCTGATCAAAAAGGAGCCTAAGTTGCCTTTCAGACTCACCAACCCACTTGCTCAAACAGTCTGCTCCTTTTCGCATGAAAAAAGCCACTTTTTTATCTCCTTGACTGCATTCATTAGCTAATGCTCTGGCAACTAAGGTTTTACCAGTGCCAGGAGGGCCATAAAACAAACAGCCTCTAGAGGAATAAAGAGTCAAAAAAGGAAATTATTGTTATTACCAATGATAGCCAATTTAAAAGGATTCCCCTACCACTATATAATTTTGGGTTAACGTATGCTGCAATTATTAAGCACTGATAAAGTTCTTTCCTATATACAAATAAGAGTTTCACTGTGCTGAGACCTCAAAGCACCCAGCTTTGGTAGGCAAAAAATAGTTAAAAAGTATAGAGGCATTTCACAAGACATCAAAATTTTTAATGTTTCTCTATGACCCAGAAATTTCAATTCTTAGAATGTATCATACACTACTTCAAAGGCCAAGGCAGTAGGATCACTGGCACCAAGGAGTCTAAGGCCAGCTCGGGCAATACAGTGACCTGAAAGCTACCCTGAACTACAGTGAGATTCTGTTTAAAACAAAATGGAACAAAGTAGATGACTCTTTAACAAGATTTTCTATATACTTAAACACATGAAAAGTAAGAATCAAGCCAGGCATGGTGGCACACCCCTGTAAACCCAGCACTTGGGAGGCTGAGGCAGGAGGATCTTTGTGAGTTCAAGATCGGCCAGGGCTACAAAGTGAGCTCAAGGCCAGCCTGAACTGTATAGCAAGACCCTGTCTCAAAAAGACTAAAAAAAAAAAAAAAAGAAAGAAAGAAAGAAAAGAATCAAATCTGAATAAAAATAACTTCTCAATGAAAGCATTTATCAGCTTAAATCAGTCTATACTATACACTTTCAGAATATGTTATTTTGCCCAATTTTCTTTAACAAAATTTTTTAGCACTTTCTAGGAGTTTGCTGGGTAAACATTTAATGATTAAGCATGACCTGATCATAAAAATAATGTAAATTGTCAATCTTACTCTGTTCTACTTCAAAAGTCCCCATCCCAATAAAAAATTGTGCTTCCAACACTAAACAATGTAGCATGAAATCAGATGCCATCAGGAAGTCAAACTCAGAGCCAGACATGGTGGGACACACCTATAATCCCAGCACTCAGGAGACTGAGGCAGGAGGGGTTGCCATAGTGAGTTCAAAGTCAGGCTGAACTGTACAGCAAGATCCTGTCTTAAAAAAAAGGTCAAACTCGGCAAATCCATTTAGGCAATCCAGTTGTATATTCAAGGCCTGCATAACCAATTTCTTCTTATACCTTACTCCTAAATTCTAAGATGTAAATGTGTAGAATATACTTTGAGACATTACTTACCGTGGAGGCTGAATTTTAAATTTTTCAAAGATTTCTGGATACAAAAGTGGGAATACTACCATCTCCTTTAGTGCATGAATATGATGGCTCAATCCACCTATGCTATCAAACCGCACCTTGGAAAAGGGGGAAAAATGTTTAATAGAAAATAATTTTATGTTTTATAGAATTTTCTAAGTGTATGAAGTAGTTTTATAATTCAGAAGTACTTGCTTTCAACAGGAGTTTTGGATATAACTATACAAATAAGTGTTCAAAAGTAAAATTAACAATAAAATTCAAGTTTACATTTCAGTTCAGGTTAATAAAGTACCCTTCTTTAAATGAACAACTCAGGGACAAGATTAATGTCCAGCCTAAAACCTTAATGAAGATCTACAGAATATGTTACATCTGTCTTCTAACATTTTAAAAGCCTTTCAAAATATCATATATCTCATTCATTGTCAGCAGAGGAAATATTATCTACCATGAGGCAAAAATTGGTTCAAGTGTAAGGCAAGAAAATATTAGCTATCACAATGATTTCTGACCCCCAACAACTCAAACCTGACCTGGAAAAATTTTATTCTTTGGCCAGGCATGGCACCACATACCTGTAATCCTGGCACTCAGGAGGCTGAGGCAGGAAGAATGACAAGAATTCAAGGCCAGCTTAGGCAACATAGGAAGTTCAAGGCCAGCCTAAACTACATGATGAGATGCTGCCTCCAAAACTAAAAATAAATAAATAAAAATAAAACCTATTCTTTAATATTTAGCATCTCTAATTAGGGGAAATTTTTTCTCCCCCCAATGGCACAATAAAAAAACAGCTATAGTGACACTGATCTATCACAAGAATTGTTCTTTTCAACCACAATAGTTTAAAAACTAAAAAGACTTTTAGGCTAAAAGACTTTTTCTGTTATAGTACTTCACAATGTTTTTTAAGGACTACATCATTATCATAGTGAAATATTGAGTAAATTCAAAAATTTAAGGAAGGTTAATAAAAGAAGTTAAATTATGTTGTACATTTTGTCAAACTTTTAGCAATAAGTTATTGTAACTGACTGGCAGAGATATCTAAACTTCATAGGTCCAAGACAGTGAGGTACTGATAAACCAAATAATCAAAGATCATAAAGTCCTCTGAGAAAATTTACTATTGTCTAGAGATTCTGGACATATTTAATACTCTGAAGTTTCCTTAGAAACTTCTCTATTAATAAAAGAAGACAAACATCTTTGTTTTTGGTCTTTTTGAGACAGTTTCTCTATTCAGTTCAGGCGGACCTTGAGCTCACTTTGTAGCCCAGGCGGGTCTCGAATTCAAAACAATCCTCCTGCCTCAGCTTCTCAAGTGCTGGGATTATAGGTGTGTGCCACCACACTCCACTAAGACAAACATCTTAAGCTCTGAATTCAGAATGGAGATTGTTAATGATACATCTCTATTTGATGATTTCCTTTAAATCTTTTACATAAATATCAGTTAGATTGTGTTACATATAGAGATGAATGGGAACAAGAAAAAACATCAAGTGTGTGGCTATGCAAAAAAAAAAAAAAAAGGTTTTGGCTATGCAGTAATCTTGTTCCACACTATCTACCAAAGTAAGATACTATTATTAACAATGAGAAACAATCAATCTTGTCTTCTAAATCCTGTGACTATTTTCATGCCACATATTCTCCTTGGGTAGATTCACGCATTTTCCATTTTTTTTTTTGGCAGGGAGGGCGGTACCGGGAACACAACTTAGGATGTTGCGTTTGCCAGGCAGGCGCTTGGGCTGCTGAGCTATATCCCCAACACCTTTCCATCTTTTTATTGATTATCCACACCTAAATTTCTAACCCAGACATTTCTTCCTTAATGCCAAACCCTGAAATAACCAATCGCCTATAAGTTACTTCTTGTATGCCACCAATATCTATAAAATGTCTACAACTAATTAAATGATCTTCCATCTCACTATTCCTTCTCTCATATACCCTACTTCAGTAATGAAGCTGTTATCCATCCAGTCTATTCACTATCTACCTATTCCCTAAGCCAGAAACCTGAACGAAACCTTCCACTTGTTTCTATCATTCTCCAAGAGTAATTAACTCATCACATTTTGTTCTATTTTAAATGACTCCTCAATTTCCCACATCTATCTACTTCTTGTCATTGCTACCTTACTTTCTACTATGACCATCATGTGATTACAGGGTTACATATGATAGCTACACCAGTCACTGTAATGCCAGCCTTCCTTCCCTTAAATTCATTAACATCATCATAGCCAGAGTGATCCACCAAAAATGAAAATCTAATTATAAAACTAAGCAGTGTTAAACCATAGCCCATGCTTTATCATGATTCATAGGTCCCTACCCCTCAGAACCCTCAACCTAATTTCCTGTTACTTATTCTAATAACACTGAAATAAAAAAACTTGACTTATCACGTGTATTTACAGGAATAAAAACTTTTTTAAAAAAAGCTACTTGTAGAAAAACATTTACAAAACTTACTGATTTGTCAATGTTCATTGGGTCAACATCAGCCAAACTTGCACCCACTTTTACTCGTTCTCGGAGAATACCACTAGCTAAGTCTTCTGCTCTGAAGTTCATAGGCAAACATCTGAAATTTATAAAAGTCCAAGTTAATAGTATTAAAAGTTTCATCCTTTTAACGTTGAAATCTGACATTTTCATCTCTCTACTTTTTCTCAACCCAAAAAATAACATCAAAGAACTTCATGTTCTAAACTACTTTTCCTGATTTCAACTGACCAAAATTACTTATTCTTAGATAAAGCAAACAAGATCATTAAATTTTTTTGCCCAAAAAGTTCAAACTGTTCCAATTTTTAAAAATAATATAATTGATATCCCATATCAAACAGCTATCAAGGCTGGGCATGGTGACACATGTTTGTAAGCCCAACATTTGAAAGGCTGAGGCAGGAGAACTGTTGTGAGTTCGAGACGAGCCTGGGCTACAAAGTGAGCTCAAGGCCAGCCTGAACTGCATAGTGAGACCCTGTCTCAAAAAGACAAAAAAAGAAAAAAAACAAAACCCCAGCTATCAAACAACAGAGTGCCAGCTCTGCTGCTGGCTCTGCTATCTGCAGCACATCATGGCAGATGGCATCATGTTAGAAGCATCTGCAAGAAGGAGAGATCGTGTGGGGAGACGGCAAACTGAGAAGAGCTCTCTGAGTGTGCGTCCCCAGGGAGAGGAGACTCTGACCGGCCCACTTCTTAGGAGCCCTTCTCCCCACACTGCCACACCAAAGGTCAAGCTTCCCACACAGGGATGGATCTTTGGGAGCCAAAGCACATCTGAACTACAGCACTACCCAGAGAAAGTTTCCTTAGAGAATGCTACAGTTACAATAATGAAGTATAGGATTTAGACAGGTAGCTCTCTTCAGGTAGTTGTGCAAAAGATAAAGCTTAATTCCTCAAGATGCTGCGATCTAGAACTGTTCCTTTTTTTTTTTTAACATAATGCAAACAGGTCTATTTTTTTAGCAACCACATCTGGCTAAAGATTTCATTATTGTAACAGGAAATACAATTACACAGGAAAACACCAAAATATGACATAAACAGCCTCAAAACATTATAGCTTTGCCAGGCATGGTAGAGCACACCCATAATCCCAGCCCTCAGGAGCCTAAGGCAGGTGGATCAACCACAAGTTCCAGGACAGCCTGTACTATACAGGGAGACCCTGTCAAAAAAAAACTAGCTTCTATGATGAATTTCAGTGACTTTTTCTTTTTTTTTTTTTTTTTTTGGTTTTTTAAGACAGGGTCTCATTATTAGTTCAGGCTGGCCTTGAACTCACTATGTACCCCAGGTTGGCCTTGAACCTACAGCAATCCTCCTCCCTCAGCCTCCTGAGCGCTGGGATTATAGGTATGCACTACCACACCCAGTTTTCACTGACATTTCTGAATCTTAATTTATGTATATAAAAAAATACATTCCCAAGTAGATTACCAGAATAGTTGAGATTAAATAGGCTTTAAATTATGTTTTCTTAATTTAAAAGCATCCCCTTGACCCAAAAATCATTAAGCTAATAACTATAAAAATAATTTTTAGATAAAATCAGTAATAAGTTCTTTTATTTAAATTTAGATTTTAGCCTAGTGCACTGGTCTGTACCTATAATCCCAGCTACTCAGGAATAGAGCCTGAGGTATGACTCTGGTATAGCACTTGCCCACCTATACATAAGGCCCAGGGTTCAATGCCACTTAAAAAAATGTTATTCAGCAGGCTGAGACAGAATTTAGGGCCAGCCTGGGCAACATAGTGAGACAATGCATAAATAAATACATTTAGATTATTCTCTTGCATAATCTTTCCATCATCATAAGGGATTCTTTTTAGCTTATATTCTACACCAATTCAAACCTGATGCCAAGACCCGATAACTAAACACTTGATATTTCTATAATAGATAGGAATACTTTGCCAAATGTAAACTTTCTAAATATAATTTATTATAAATGAGCCAGGAATGAACTCAATTGTTTAAAAGTGAATTATTTGACAGTTTATTTATTGGACAAACACTCTCTCTCTGTGGAAATCTGTTGAGGTTTCAGTGAGCCATGTAGTAATCAGTCAATTCCCTTAACTAGGTAAAGAACACTAGAAGCAATCAACAACAAAAACAAAACAAACTTTTCTAAAAAAAAATCCAAAGGCTCCTGAGATAATTCTGTCAGAAATCCTACTTTGTGGTAGATGTTGTATTCATAATAAGCCAGACTCATTAAGTGGAGGTGAGTGCGAGGCAAAGTCCACCTGGAAAGACGACCCTGGCATGTAAGGTGGGACGGGCTCTTGCCCCAGCTGCCTTCCCTTTGCCTCTTCCACATTACTATGTGACTATGTGTACCTACGTATTAATTAATAGGTGACATTTCCCAAGGTTGGAAGAAGTCCACTCTAAAAACTATAAATTTGAAACCAATCACTGCATTATTTAAGTCTGAAAATATGATGAATATCAATTTTAGGAAAAGCCAAATATAGATAAGAAACTTGGGCCAGGCAGGATGGCACACACCTATAATCCCAGCACTCAGGAGGCTGAGGCAGGACTGCCTCAAGTTTGAGGCCAGCCTGGAATACACAGTGAGTTCAAGGGCTAGATAGCAAAGACAAAAAGAAAAAATATAAACTTGTTCCCCACAGAACTGTTTTTCCTTTTTCCTAACATAGAAACAACACTAAAAAGTTCATTAACCTATTTCTTGCTCTCGCCATGCTCTTTGATTTCCTTCTTTCAAACCGTTCTTCATCAGAAGAAGTTGTGTCACTGCTGTGAATGGCATGTTTCTTCCTCCTATTGAAAAAGAGCAAAGCCAACAGCAAAGTAGCAAACGGCTCTTAAAAACACACTATGTCTTCGTTAACTCATTACAGCTCATTAGCACTGTATCTTCATTTAGATCTGGAGAACATTCAGTCAGCAAGTATTTATTAAGATTTCTGCCCTCATGCAGTTT
The DNA here is from genome assembly GCA_004027595.1 of Dinomys branickii. Lineage (NCBI taxonomy): Eukaryota > Metazoa > Chordata > Mammalia > Rodentia > Dinomyidae > Dinomys > Dinomys branickii. The sequence continues at coordinate 90,660 of PVLD010004941.1, forward strand.
GCATCTTACAAACTATAAATGTCGTAAGTTCTTCAGAGAAAAAGAATAAAAGGACAGAAATACATAATTTTTCAAATAAGGTAGTTCAGGAAGGTACCCAAGCAATGGATTCAATCTGCATCCAAATATAAAGAGTATCACTGCTGTAAATGGACTCACAGAAGGGAAAACCTTCCTGTCCCAAATAATCAGAAACAGTCCAGACATTTAAGACACCAAAGAAAATAATATACTTGTTTACAATATAGACTTTCACTTTCCATTTAAGACACTTCTACCTTGTTTGAATTTCTTGTGAAATATACAAAGTATGTTTGAATTTTAAAAAGTAACAGCACAGTGTGGTGGGACACATTTGTAATTCTAGCACACACGCAGAAGGCTGAGGCAGGAGGATCACGTGTTTGAGGCCAGCATGTGCTATGTAACAAGTTCTAGGCCAACCTATACTACATAGCAAGACACTATCTCCAGAAAATTAATTAATTAATTTTTACAAGTCCTATCCAGGTCTTATAGCATTTGTCAAAAGGAGGATGGTTCAAAGAAACCCATTCAGTTACTTCTGTAATGTGTACTTCTTTCTTCTTTTAAATGATGTTCAAATATCCGTTGGTGGGTTGGCCTCCAGCTTTTTTGCTTGTGTGTGTAAACCCCAGTTGTTACTAAATTTTGTATCTACCAGAGCTATTCAAGCAATAGTATCTGAACCACTAGCCTGTTAGAAGAAAATTCTAGAGTCAAGGGGCCAGGGGTAGGTTGTAATCACTATCAGGCTAAAGTAAATCCTAGGGAGAAATGATACTTAATAAATGTCAAATTATTATACAATTCATGATTATGTCTAAGATAACTAGAAAATGCTAACATAAAAACAACACTAAGCTGGGCGTTGTGACACAACCCTGTAATCCATTTCTTTTAAATTTCACATTTAGTTAAGTTTTACCAATCACAAATTTACAAAAGCACTCAATGTCACCCTAAATTCCCTAGTTCCCCCACATTGCCGGTGATGCTGAGTACCAGCAGTATGCGTACAAACACCCCCCACTCTGATTTTGCCCACCCTCCTACCTCACCTTCACTTACTGCTCTCCTAGCCCTTCAGCCGCCGCAGCACTACAACTACGCCCACCCGTCCTCTTCCTTCCGACCTCATCACTGCTCTCTGCGGTGAGAAATTCAATGGCCTGCTCTGAACATAACTATCTCACATACCAGTTACTTCATTTCAACTTTACCAAGATCTGGGGCTCCTGTCCCGGGTAACCATTTTCTCATAATCTATCAACTCTTATTTTTGCTTAGTTTTTGTCCTCTCCAGCCTCAACTGAAAGACCTGTTATTGCTCTAAGGAAATGACTGCAGGTGACAATGAAAACAAATACAAAAACCAAATAATCTTTCTAAAGATTATTTATATCAAAAGATATAAACATACACTCACTTGTTTTTCTTCTCTCAGCTACTAAAGCTATAAGCTTATATAAAGTAATAATATTAATATTCTTGCTAGATTTGTAACATTTTAGATGCAAGATATGTAATAGTAATATCACAAAAAGCAGAGAACTTAAAAGGGAAAAAGTCACATATACAAAAATTAATACAAAATGGGTCAAAAACCAAGATATGAGGCAAAACCAAAAACACGTAGAAGAAATCATAGGAGCAAATCTTCATAATCTGGGATTTGTAAAGGGAGCCTTTTTTTTTTTCCTTGAGACAGGGTCTCACTATACAGTTGAGGCTGGCCTGGAACTCTCAGTGATCCTTCTGTCTCAGTCTCTGAGGGCTGAGCTTACAGGCCTACACCATCACGCCCAGCTTGACAAGGTATTCTGACATACAACACCAAAAGCATAAGCTACAAAACAAATATTGAATTGCATCAATATTAAAAACATATGTGTTTTTTCTAAGGACATCATCAGTAAAGTGACAAGATAATCCAAACAAACATGGGTTAAAATACGTGCAAATCATATCTTTTATTTTTTCTTGGTTTTTGAGATAGGGTCTCACTATACAGTCCAGTGGTAATTCTCCAGTCTCAATCTCCTGAAGATGGGGATTACAGGTGCAAATCGTAAGAAGGTACTTATATCAGAGTATATAAAAAACTCTTATCCAGGCATGGTGGCACACATCTATAATCCCACAACTCTGGCAGGCTGGAGCAAGAGGTTCACAAGCTTGTGCCCAGCCTGGGTAACTCACTCATTTAGTGAGATGCTATCTCAAAATTCTAAAAGAACAGAGGAAGGGATGCTGGTGTGCCTCGGATGTAGCTCAGTATAAAAGCCTTGGGTTCAATCCTGGTGCCGCAGGAAAAAAGAACTCTTCTAATTCAGTTAATAAAAAGAGAATTCTATTTTTTTTTGAGAATTCTATTTTTAAATGGGCACAAAATATGAATAAATAGCTGGGTTTGGTGGCACATGCCTGTAATCTCAGCACTCAGGAGGCTGAGGCAAGAGGATCACTGAGTTCAAGGCAAGCTTAGACTTATGTACATCCAGACATCTGCCTCAAAAAAAAATTTTTTTTTTCTTAAAAGAAAAATCTTAAAAGGAAGATATAAATATCCAATAAGGACATAAAACAATGTTTAACGTCATTAGTCACTAAGGAGATACAAGTCAAAGCCACATTAGGTGCACTTTACACCCTACAGGATGGCCTGGTGTACGTATTTAGCTCTGTCTGCAGAGACAGACTAGAAGTAATGATGCCCAAGAGCAACAAACCTATCCAGTATCCAGACACCAATTTCTAAATGTCACTGACCAATAAATGCAACCAGGTCTCTTTAGAAAAATAGCTGATGCATAGAATATACAAGATGAGGCTAGTACATGTTCTAACACCAGAAAATAAAGAAGTGCTCAAAACTGAAAAGGACAAAGCATGTCAAAGCTACACAGGAACCCATCTGAAAGAGTTCCCAATGATAAAGCGACAACAATCTGAGCAAAAATAAGCTAGTATGCCATTTAACCCAAAGCATGAAATAAATATACATGAGTGTTATGGTTTGTGTCTAGATAGACACCCAAATCCGCATGCACTCATGGGGTGGGCTTCTAGAGTTTTTGACTGATTTGAAATGCTGGAATTATGGGTGTGAGACTACACCCACCCTTGGGCAGGCAGCCTTCATACAATGTAAGGGAGAGAAAGGCTTCTTGCTGCTGCTCCTCCCTTTTTGCTCTTGATGCTTTTGCTATTTTCTGCAGTCATGAACTGTTGCCCTCTGCCATGTGCCACCCTTGGAGCCAACTGATTATGGACTGAAACCTCCACAAACTGTGAATGAAATAAACCTTTCCTTCCTTAACACTGGCCATCAGGTATTTTGTCTCAGCAATGACAGTAAAGTAACCAAGACAATGAGTCCACAGTGATACAAATGAATAAATCCAGGTGTGATGTTGCACACCTGTAATCCCAGCACTCAACGAGCTAAAACAGGCAGACTGCCCCCAGTTTGAGGCCAGCCTGGACTACATAGCAAGTTAAAGGACAGCCCAAACTGCCTAGAGAGTCCCTGTCTCAAAAGAATTTAATGGGATAAAGAATCAACTTCCTGACACAAAGAAGTGCAGCTTATTTCCTAAATCAGCCTTCTCCCTAGTTATGCTAGATTTGTTCACTTATTCATAAAATATGGGCTACGGAAATGAAAAATCATTATCTTCACAGAGAAAAAAAGTGGCAAATGCTTCCTTGACTGAGTGATGAAGGTTAACTAAAAACTACCAATTTTCATGAATATATTGTGTACCCTTTGTAAGATAAAAGGTGTGGTGGTATACACCTGTAATCCACTCAAAAGCAGGAGGATCTCCATGAGTTCCAGGCCACCCTGGGATATATAGTGAAACCCTGTCTCACAAAAACCAAAAACAAACAAGCAAAAGATAACCTTCTAGGTTATCTTTTCAATCACTCATAAACCTAATTATGTGAAAGAATGATAAACTCAGCAGTACTACAAAAAAAAAATTTAATACAAACATTTACATCAACTAGTATAAGAAAAGACAGTGGGGTGGGGGGGGACCAGCAGTATCACAATATCAAAGAACTAACTGGTTAGGCACAGTAGTATACACCTGTAGTCCAATCTACTCAGGAGGCTGAGGCAAGAAGACTACCTGAGCCCAGGAATGACAGGTCAGCCTGGACAATAATGCAAGATCAATCACAAAAAACTGAATCAGTGCTTCAAAAAAGCACCCTATAAATCATCTCATTCATTTGGTCTCAATAAGACACCAAAGAGATGTGTAGCTGTAACAAACATAATACTTAAAACATTTTTTTTTAAAAAAGGCAAACTGAGACCCTAAAAGGTAACAGTCACATATAGCATAATAACTATTAGCCATAAATGAAAATAAAAAAGAAAGAAAGAAGGAGCGAGGATGGCAGAGGAGAAAAACACACTCCTGTTCTCTCGTGAACACATGCAATATATTTCCTTTGTTCAAAACTAAACAAGGGCCAGGGATATAGCTCAGCAGCACTGTGTCTGCCTGTCAAGCACAAGGTCCTGAGCTGGATTCCCAGTACCAAAAACACAAACAAAACATACCTGATATGGCTTCTTCTTGCTGGAGATCTGTGAATATCAAATAGTGTGTTTTCTCTCTTTTTTTGATGAGCTGGTACTAAAAGAAAAAAGGATAGAAATAACTAATAGCTAGGGATGTAGCTCAGTGGCATAAGCGCCTGCCTGGCAAGTACAAGGTCCTGAGTTTGATTCCTGGGACCACAAAAAAAAAAAAAAAAAGAACTAGAAATAACTAATAATAAATTAATGGGGAGTATTAAATTGTTTACTTTCAAAGAGGACCTAATCATGTGAATTCCAAATTCTGTCAGAAAGGATATAAAAAAAAAGTTTTGTGTTTGTGAGTTGGAAATAAACATTCTAAATAAATGTTAACTTAAATATCTAGGACTTTGAGTTAGGAAAGACTTCAAAGATACACCACCAAATGATATGCCATTAAAAACTTTTTTTAAAGAAAGTAGTAAAAAAAGACTATCCAATAATCATCCCCTACAAAAACATCAATTTGAACCACTATCCACACATGAAAGCACCTTCATAAGAGCCAAGTAAACCAGGTTACACATCATAGTACCTGGACACAGCAAAATAAAAAGAAAATACGCATTGGAAAGGGTGGGCAGGTGGGTTTTACTTTACCCATATCTGGAAGCACAAATGGCCAACATTCAGGTCATAACTCAAGACATTGGTAGTAAGTTAACAGTAAAATTCCAGTCATAACCCAAGTTGTTCACATCCAGACGGTCTCAGATACATCCATTCCTACATGGGGTTGACTGAGAAATCCTGGGCCAGTGTCTCTCTAAAGACACTGAGATCTGCCTTTATATAGGAGAGAGACTTTGATGGCTATGTAGAAGAGCCTGAACATTCAACTGACGTGAGTTACAACCAGCCCTTGGGAACACATCGAGTTCTGTGGAGGACCACCCGGGTGACTCTCCTTGTAGGGGGAACACTGTCTCCATCTTGGCTGAACCTGACCCTATTTCTAAGCACTGATATGGACAGAGCTGGCTAGGACACTTCCTTATCCCTTCAAATGGCTTAAGAAATGCACATGGGTCCAGCCAAGGTGCTGATGTGTAGTCTTTGAAGCAAAGATGACAAGCAGCATTTCCCTGGACCCCTGTTGTTCCCACGTGTGAGCCAGGATGAGGCAGATGAAGAGCCAGTGCTCCACACTGTTGGCTGGGATTGAGCCTCAAGATAGAGGCTATGATTTCCCAGGGCTTAAAAGATTACACATCAGAGCTGAAGTACCAACCCCAAGACATTAGATACTATCTCAATTGTGTTATGCAGATTATTCTTTCTGCATGTCCTTCTCTCTGCATATTGCAGAGGTGATTCTGGGCATCCTACCTAGCCCAGTTCACACTCATGTATTTCCCACCACCCTCATAGTCACTCATCTGCAGGCCACTCCCGTCTTCACAAATGAATAAAATCTCGGTTCAGTCCTGGGTCAAGGCCTTTTGTTCCAGTTAACCACCATCTTAGCCCAACTCAGGACCCCCTTGATTCCCCACCTTTTTAAATATATTACTGTGTGTTTGTTTATGCTGTGAGTTGCACAAGGAGTGGCAGATTGGAACTAACTTGACAGGACTCCAATAACTTATAAGTATAAACTGCCTGGACAGCAACGAGGACTGGGAGGGCTCTCTATAGAGTTCGCAAGTCAAGGGCCCACTGTATAGAACAACTATTCTTCAGGGTTCCTGGTGTTGCCCAGGACAGTGACTGTGTGGGATTCAGCCATAATAGACAAGAGAGTGCAAGCTGCATATAGATACCCTAAGGAGTTTAAGCCTAGCTCAAGGACACAGGTATTCCACCCTCCAAGCTGAGAAACTAGGCAGGTTGCGTGTGGCTTTCACAGTGGGCTGGGTCTGAAAGTGCTTGCTTGAAGTCCAGTAGACTGCCCGACTCCACCCCCTACCTAACCTACTACCTATACCTAACATAGAGCTCAGTGGTCTGTTTGCTTTCCCCACCTGCCAACACAGTCAGGTATATATGCCTTCGTTTGGACAGCTGCCACAGCCAATGGAACATGGACAGAGGGCCTTCTGGATTAGGGTGCATGTCACAAACCCACAGGCCAGAAAGCTGTGTGGGAAAACCACGGCTTGGGATGCACATAGGGACATGGACACTGGGAACAGGTGGAATGAATTCAGTCCTAGGAAGGACACCACTGACCAACCACATCCAAAAGGAAAGCCAGGTCAGGACTAAGCACTACA
>PVLD010004941.1:97599-118852 GCA_004027595.1 Dinomys branickii
GGGGGGGGGGGGGGGGGGGGGTCAGGGCCTCACAATGCAGTTCAGGCTGGCCTTGAGTCAGTTGGTAGCCCAGGCTCCGAAGTGCTGGGGTTATAGGTGTGTCCCACCATGCCCAGCTTCAGGAGGTTTTTTTAAAGGCCAGTTTGAGGAGGTATTTTTTTCTTTTACCTTTTTAATTTTTTTCTATTCTGTTGTTTTACTTTATTTTTATCTGTTTTACTCTTCTTTTTCTTGTTATTTGTTATTGTTCTTACTTAATTCTATACCTTTTACTCCTTTTTTTTTCCTTTTGCCTCTTTGAGACAGGGTCTCGCTATGCAGTTCAGGTGGCCTTGAGCTCACTTTGTAGCCGAGGCTGGTCTCGAACTCCCAACAATCCTCCCGTCTCAGCCTCCAAACTGCTATGCCACCATGCCCAGCTCTTTTACTCTTTTTTTTTTCTACTGGGAATCGAACTCAGGACCTTGTCCTTGCCAGATAGGCGCTTGTGCCGCTGTGCTATGTCCCCGGCTTTCTGTCACTCACTCCAGAGTAGAATCCCTTCTTATTTTTTTCTCCTTTCCATCTTCCTCTTCTTATTTTTTTTAAATTTCACTTCTTTCATTTTCCCCTTCTCTACTAGGATTACTAAGATTATTAAGATTTACTAATCTTTAGATATTCAGCTGACTCTTACAGTGAATTCATTTCTATTGTTAATGACTGCATAATTGCTGCATTTAATAGTCTCTACATGTCAATATTTTGGTTTGTCTTTGCATCTATATTACAATTATAGAACTCTTTTCTACTATTAAAGGTGGTACAGTGGTATCTTTTACTGGTTCTAATGACATGTCAATAACCAGTGTATCTTTGATTCTATCATTATTGCTGACCTATCTTTGATTCTATCATTATTGCTACTGACAAGGTAGCATAGTGATTGCTATTAGTTAGCTTTAATTATATACCCATATCTAGCTTGTCTTCATGTCATCCACAAAGATGCTTCTGAAGAACTGGTTACTGGGTTAATTATATTGTACCCTCCCCTTTCCAAAGTAATAGAAGAGTTCAGCAAACCCTAGTTGGCTATACCCAGAGCACATCATTGGAACACTGGAAAGCAGACACTAACTAAAAAGATCTCCTCAATAGCAACAAAGTCTTTCCACTATGAAAGATGACCCACACACACCCATACACACACACACAGAGAGAAACATGAGAAAACAAGGCAACAAAATGCCTCTAAAAACTTGTTAATTTCCTCCCTATTGATGCCCCATTGATCAGATTTAGGTGTTAACCCCAAAGCTGATCCAACAAGATTGATGGGATGCGGGGGGAGGGGGGGATCAAACGCTAAACAGCTGAACTAAATGTAATGATAAAAGACAAAAGAAAACAGACCAATAAGATGTTTGCTTTAGGACTTACATGCAGGAGTCATCACCTAATTTTGAAAATTATAATTTTTTTCATTAAACAAAAACAGATAATGAACTTAATAAGCAAAATGATCAGTGTGCTTATAGGGGACACTAATAAAAAGCTAGTTGAGCTAAACAAAATTATTCAAAACTGGAATGACTAATTCAGCAAAGAATTCAAGGCCAAGAAAACATACCAAACAGAAATCCAGGAGACAAAATTTCCATTAGAAGTATGAGCAACAGAAGTGACCGATATGAGAACAGAGTGTCAGAACCAGAATACAGTGCTGATACATATGATCATATACTCAGAGATACCTTAAAAGCAGTAAGAGAACATAGAGTACAGATCCAACAACTGCTAGATGACACAAAGGAGTTTAAGAGTAACTGGAATTAGTGAAAAATCAGAAGACAGCACAAATGACATTAAAAGGAAAAAAAATTCCTTATGGAAGAAATAGCAGAAAACTTTCCAAATATGGGGAAAGAATTTAACATACAGCTAAGTGAGGTATACAGAACACCAACAGCCATAGTCAGAAAAGAATCTCTCCACAACACATCATAGTCAAAATCCCAGAAATCCAACACAAGGATAGAATCTTAAAAGCTGTTAGAGAAAAGCAACAACTCACTTATAAAGGTAAAACCATTGAAATTGTAGCAGACCTATCAACAAAAAAAGGCCAGAACAGCTTGAAGAGTTCCAAGCCTAAACAGAAAACAACTTTTGGCCAGGCATGGTAGCACATGCCAATAATCCTGGCATTTAGGAGTCTGAGGGAAAAAGATCACTTCAAGTTTGAGGCCAGCCTGGGCAACAGGGTAAGTTAAAGGCCAGTGAAGACCCTGTGCTTTAAAAAGCAAACCTACAAAAAAAATTTTTTTAATTTGAAAAAACTAATCTTTAACTCAGACTAATATAATCTACCAACTATCCATAAAAACTGATGGAAAAATAAAGTCTTTCAATGATAAAGAACACCATAAGAAATTCATTACCAAACCAGCATTCTAAAAAATGCTTGCTAGGCATAGCTGCATCTGGCTGTAATCCCAGCACTCAGAGGCTGAGGCAGAAGGATTGCTGTGAGTGTGAGGCCAGCCTGGGCTACATTGTGAGTTCAAGGCTGGTCTGAACTATATGCAGAAAGACCTTGTCTCAAAAAAAGAAAAAAAAATTACAAAAAATTCTCAAGGATATCCTACAAAGAGAAAATGAAGCCAACAATGCCTAACAGTCTAATGGAATGAATATACCATGCAGAGTAAGTAGTTAATCAGAAGGGAATTAAGAATCAGCAACAGGAAGATGCCAGGGATATAGCTCAGCAGCATCAGCATAAGCACCTGCCTGGCAAGTGCAATTCCTGGTACCAAAAAAAAGAATCAGCAACAGGGAAATAATGCAATCACTGGAATACATAAATCTAGTTCCCTAATAACTCTCAATATGAATGGTCCCAATTTCCCAATCAAATGGCACAGATTGATAGATTGGATCAAAAAGTAAAATCCAATTGCATGCTATATTTAAGAAACATATTTAGTTTAAAAAAAAACTCATAGACCAAAAATCAAAGGATGAAAAACAATATTCCATTGAACAGGAGCCCAAAAATAGGGAGACGTAGCTATGCTATTTTCAAACAAAGTGGACTTCAAGCCAAAACTGAGCAGAATAGGCAAAGAAGGTCATTACATATTGGTTAAGGGGACAATTCAACAGGAAGACAATTATAAATATATATGTACTAAACACTGGTTGCATCCAACTTCATAAAACATCACTAAACGTAAAAGTTTAAATAAACATGAACACAATTATAATGGGAGCTTCAACAGTCTACAATCACAAATAAATTTACCACATAAAAAAAAATCAATAAAGAAAAGTGAAAGTTGAATTAAACCTTCAAACACATGGAACTTAAGAGATATCTATAAAATATTCCACCCAACAACAAAAGACTACACATTCTTCCTAGCAATACATAGAACTTTCTCCAAAATGACCATGTACTAGCCCATAAAGCATGCTTTATAGCAGCACAGCTCCCAATAGCTAAATCTTGGAAGTGGCCTGTATGTGCATCAACTAATGAATGAAAAGAAAATACAGTATTCATCTACAATGGGTACTACTACCTTGCATAAAGGAGGATAAATGAGTTATTTGCATCAAAATGTATACAACTTGAGACTACAATTTTAAGTGAAATAAATGAGACATAGAAACAAATAAGGGTATGATTTCCCTTATATGAGAAATCCAAAGTAAAAATAAAGAGTGATATTAAATACAGAATATAGGAATTAGGGAGATCTTTTTGCAAATAGAAAAGTGACCAGGAGATAGAGATAGGTAAGGAGGAGGGAAAGAGAAAGGGAGGAAAAAAGAAGTAAGATGTGTTATGTATACGTCCCCAATCCCCACAAGGAATGTGATCATTATATACTGCAAACATTAGATAATTGAAAAATAAAAATTGAAAATAAATAAAGATATGATATATACCCAGAATATATGAGAAATCTCAGCTGAATATAGCAGCATGTGCCTATAATGCCAACAGGAGGATCACAAATCCAAGCCCCACCTCAGCATCTCAGCAAGACCTTGTCTTAAAATTAAAAACAAAATAGAATTGGGATGTAGGTCAATGAGAAGGCCCTGGGTTCAATGCCAAGCACCCACAACTCCCAAAAAAGAAAAGAAATCCAAAAAGTCAATAGTAAGAATATAACACAGTGAACAAATAGCCAAGATATTTGAATAAATGCTTCATCAAAGATATACCATTGGCAACTAAGCTCATACAAATACTTTCAATACATTAGGGAAATGCAAACTAAAACTATAGTAAATACCTATTCCATTAATTAAGTAGACTGACCATACAAGTGCTGACAAGGACATGGAGTATATCCTCTTACTAAAAATGGTACAACCACTACGGAAAATAGTTGAGCAATTTTTAGAAATTAAAGAATTAATCCTAAAACTCGTCCATTATACTACTTGGTATTTACCAGAAAAATAAAACACTTGCACACAAATATTCATAGCAACTTCACTTAGCCAAACCTAGAAATAATTCAAATGTCCATCAACAAATAAATTTGTAAAAAAATTTATGATACCAGCTGGGGATACACCCCAGTGATATGGTGCTTTTCTAGTATGACCAAGGCCATTCCCAGCAACACCAAAAGGAAAAAATATACACATGCTCAGCAACAAAAAGGAACCTACTGATGTTATATGCAACAATATACAGTAGATGAATCCTTACAATACTTATGTTAAATGAAAGATAATGATTCCATTTATACATTAGAGAAAATATGTATAAACTGCATTAAAGAAAAAGAAAACAGACCAGATCTGCGGCTGCCTAGACATTAAAAGGGGAGGAGGCACAAACCTAAGGAAGAACAGATTACATACAGATGCCCAGGAATTTGGGGAACTGATGAACATGTTCACTATCCTGATCATAGTGACAGCTTGGTAGGGATGTACTTAACATATTACAAAATTTGCCTAGTAGAGATTATAAACAGGTGCAATGGAATATATTTCTATTATAGCTCAATAAAGATTTCTTTAAAAACAAAATCTAGATACTTCTAACACTCACAAGGCTGAGGCAGCAGTCTGAGGCCAGCCTGGGCTACACAGCAACTTAAGAACCAACCTGAACTCACAGCAAGACCCAATCTCAAAAAACAAAACAAAACCAAAGAAATCATCATCACCCTGAACAATGGTTTCCAACTGTTTTAACCAATCCATTTCTTTCATTAGTCAGGGGGCTATATGAGACAGTGACTTCTCAATGGAGTAGAAGGGTATCTGCATATTTTGGCAGCTTCTAAAGAGACATCTGATATACCCTTTCTAAATAATCAGTCACTTTTTTAAAGCATAAAATTTTCTGTAAATGCCGGGTGTGGTGGCTGGCACAGGCCAATAATCCCAGCACTCAGGAGCCTGAGGCAGAAGGGTTGTTGCAAGTTCGAGACCAGCCTAGGCTACAAAGTGCATGCAAGGCCAGCCTGAATTGCGAGACCCTATCCCAAAGACAAAAAAAAAATTTCTGTAAAGGACAGTGACCATCACCCTTAATCCAAATACTTGGAAGGCTGAAGCAGGTATATTGCCACAAGAGTGATACCAACCTGGGCTACATATTGAGTTCAAGGTCAGCCTAAACTACATTGTGAGATCCTGTCTCCAAAATGTTTTAATAAAAAAAATTAGGTTCTCCTGCTGAGCATATTGGTTAATGGCTATAATCCCAGCACTTGGGAAGATGATGTAGGAGGATTGCCATGAGTTTGAGGCAATCCTGAACTACATAGGAAGACCCTGTCTCAAAAAACAAAAACAAACAAAAATTAAACTCTTGAAAATATGCTACGTGAAAAAAAGAGATGCAAAACGCTATACAGGCAAAACTATACAAGCAGAAAGTAGATAAGTGGTTCCTAAGGGAGTGCAGGCAGAGGAGAAATTCTAAATGTTCTGGAATCAGATAGTAGCAAGAACTAAAAACCACTGAGTTTTACACCTAAATGTGGTGAACTTCATGGTATATGAGTTACATCTGCTTAAAATAAAAGCCTAGAAGTGATCAAGTGATAGAATTTTGTAAGAGCTGGAAAAATACCAACAAAATACTATCTGCAGAAGAGATCATGAATTATCAGATTCAGCAGCATTAAACTTTTTTTTTGGTACCAGGAATTGAACTCAGCACCTTATGCCTGCCACAGGCGCTTGTGCCACTGACCTTATCCCCAGCTAAAGTAAACTTTTAATTTTTTCCTTCTCCAAAATAAAAAAAAAAAAAGTACAGGTTGTTGGTCAAGCTGCAACTGTGTATCACTTCAATGACCTTAAGTTACCTAACCTCAGGCCAGGGATATAGCTCAGTGGCATAAGCACCTGCCTGGCATGCACAAGGTCCTGAGTTCAATTCCTGATACAAAAAAAAAAAAAGAAATAAAGTTACCTAGCCTCCTAAAACACGGAAATATTTTAACTAGTTAACCACTGTAAGTGAATTGCTAAAAAAGCTATAAATTAATACATGCACAATCGTAATCCTACCACTTGCCAGGCTGATGCAGGAGGATTGCAAGCTCATGGCCAGCCTGAGCAACTTAGCAAGACCTTATCTCAAAATTTAAAAAAAAAATGAAAGGGGTAAGGAAGCAGTTTAGAGGTAGAGCACCCTTGGGGTTAATCTTTGGTATTGGGGGAAAATACGTAATCCACAAGCATTGGCAGTATTTATTAAACACACACTTCTATAAATAAAGTGTATATAGTGTACTTAATGAAATGTTGTTACCATGTTCTTTAACTTTCCTTTAGTTGCATATATATCCACAGATGTACATATAGAAAAGATACATAAAATCTACAAAAGATGTCAATTTTGAGATGGGTTCTTGTTTGTTTTGATTTTTTTTTTTTTTTTTTGGCGGTACTGGGGATTGAACTCAGGACCCTGCGCTTGCTAGGCAGGCGCTTATTCCACTGAGCTATATCCCCAGCTCCTGAGATGGGTTCTTGTTAAGTTGCCCAGCCCAGTCTCAAACTCTTGGGACTCAAATCTCCTGAGTAGCTGAGAGTACAGGAACACTCTACGACGTTCAGTGGAAAAAACTAAAATTTGTTAAAAAGCATTAGAGCACAATAAACTACTCAATTATAGAAAGAGAAAAGAAAAAGGTAACTGTGCCTGCAGGGGCTGAATCCCAGACATCAGGAAGCTCAGTGAGTTGCTGCTGTGCCTCACTGACCAGCATGTAAAGCAGGCTGAACCCCGGGAATCCTCTGGGGTCTCGGTGACTATTCACCACAGCCATAGTGTGCCTGCGAGAGCTGGGCTGAACCCTGGACATCTTCAGGAAGCCCAGTGAGCCATTCTGGTACCTCCCCCACTGGCGTGTGAGGCACATGGAGCTCTGGACAGCTTCTGGGGCCTTGATGGTCACTCCCAGAACAACCCACACCCCCTTGGGAGCTCAGCTGAAACCTGAACAGAGACAGTGGCCTCGGGGAGTCCAACCTCACTCCTCTTCTGCCAGTGTGGGAAGCAGGCTCTGTCCTGGGCACTATCTGAAGCCTTGGTAAACACGACCTGCATTCCTCCTACTCTTGTGGAAACTGGGCTGAACCCGACAGCTTCAGGAACTCCAGCAAGCCTCCCCCGCCCTTCCTACACACTCCTGGGAGCCAACTGAATGCAAGAAAGTTTAGGAGCATCTGGGACGGCACTTTACTAGTCACCAGCACAGGAGCTGCACTCAGCACTGTGGATTTTCAGACACTCACCCTGCCACTCACTCACAATCGGGAGAGTGAGGGAGCACTCCAGGAAGCCTGTGGATCTGCAAACATGACAAAATGAAGGAGCAAAATGCAATCTCAGGCTGCGACATCTCCCAAAACAAGTCCAGGAGGCATCAATACAGAAGAGCATGAAAGTCATATACCTGAAATTTCTAAAATGATAGCAACTGAAGTAAAGAAAGCCATAGAAGGCCATAGAAGACATCAGATCAGAAATAATCTCAGGTGAAAAAAGAAATGACAACAATAATGAAAGAAGTGCTCAGAATACCCAAAGATGACATTGATAAGAAAGTAGAAGGGCATAGATAACTCATGGAAACCTTGAGTGAACAATATAGAAAAAAACTAGAATGTATGAAACAGATCCAAACAGATATCCAGGAAATTAAGAATTTCATTGAAAGCTGGCAAAACCACCTGAACAAAGCTGAAGATAGACTTTCAGACCTTGAAGACAGCATTGCCACTAATGAAAGTGAAAGAAGGGATCTCTTAAACACAAGGAACCAGGAAATAGCAATTCAACAACTGCAAGACAAAGCAAAGAAAAACAATGTCAGATTAATAGGTATCAATGAAACATCAGGTGTCAAAACAAATGACATAAAAAGACTATTTGCAGAAATAATAGCAGAAAATTTCCCAGGCATGGAAAAGGAATCAAACATTCAGGTAAGTAAAGCATATAGAACTCCAGTTAACCATAACCAAAATAAATCTACACCCAGATAGACAGTGATCAAGATCCCAGAAACTCAACAAAAGATTCGAATATTAAAAGCTGTTAGAGAAAAGAAACAGATCACCTATAAAGGAAAGCCCATCAGAATCACGGCAGATTTCTCAACACAAACCATCAAGGCAAGAAGACCTTGGAGTGAAGTATTTCAGGTCGTAAAAGAAAACAACTTCCAACCCAGACTGATGTACCCTGCGAAACTATCCTTCAAATTTAATGGAGAAATAAAATATTTTCATGATAAAGAACAACTGAAAAAATTCATGAGCACCAAACCAAAAAGATAAAACAGACCACAACTTCAAGAACAACAGAAAGGAACCACGAAGCAGAGCAAGCAATTAAACAGAAGTAAAAAAGAGGATCCAACAGCAGGAAAACAACATGACAAAGATAAGCCCGGACATATCTATCCAAACCTGGGTTAAAAATATCCTAAATTACTGCAGGTTGATCAGGCCTGCAATCTCCCAAGCGAGTGGATGGCGAACGCTTAAATAAATGAGACAATGTAATATGATTTCAGGGCTTCCAGGAGGGACTGATTCTCTTCCAGCTTTGATATTCTCTGAATTAGCCCAAGACTTTTCTGGGTGGCCCGTATTTATTTGGTTTACAAACAAGTGAGGGGGAATACTAAAGAAAATGCAGGAACCTGGGCAGGACTTGGGAATCCCTTCAGGGACTCCTTCAAGTAATAGTATGTTAATTTAGCAGAACTATATTATCTCCAGGAAGGCCTTCACAGCAGGGGTGAGACGCCCACAGCCACAGTCTCCTTGAAGTTATAGGGGTTGGAGCCAGACATCCTCTGCTGTGGTCTCCTTGTCCTTGAGGTGTTATAGCATCACAGGCCAAAACAGGCCTCAGCAGTGACCAGTGACTCATAGAGGTTCATTTACTATGAATCAGCTGCCCATCTGCAGACAAGATGTCTAAGCCTCCGACAACTCACAAGTAAATATGAAAAGCCAATTGGTTAATATTAAATTCTGCTCAGAGCTGCTTCATAGTGGTCTCCATCACATATCAGTTATAACCATCAATGGAAACGGTCTCAATGCACCAACCAAAAGAAGCAGACTAGCAGAGCAGATCAGTAAACAAAATCCAACTATATGCTGTATACAAGAAACACATTTAATTCAAAAGGAAATTCTCAGATTGAAAATTAAAGGATGGAAAACAATACTCCACATGACAGGAACCCAGAAAAAAGCAAGTGTAGCTATTCTGTTTGCAGATAAAGTGAACATCGAGAACAATCAAAAGAGATAAAGAAGGTCACTACATACTTGTGAAGGGAAAGCTGCAAGAGGATAACAATCATGAACACCTATGTGCCAAATATTGAAGCACCCAACTATGTAAGACAAATTTTAACAGACACACAAAGAGGAAATAAGCAGCAACACAATCATAACAGAGGACTTTAACACCCATTGTCACAAAGAGAGAGATCAACTAGACAAAAAATTGGGAAAGAAATAACAGAACTTAACCAAACTTGTGAATAGATGGACTTACTGGACCTTTACAGTGTTCAATCCAACAGCACCAGAATACACATTCTTCTCAGCTGCACATGGGACAGTCTCTAAAATAGACCATATACTAGTACACAGAACATGTGTAAGTAAATGCAAAGGAACTGAAATTATCCCATGTATACTATCAGACCATAGTGCAATGAAACTTAAAATTAATGACAAAAGAAAACACAAAATCTCCATAAACAGTTGGAAATAACATCCACCTGAACAACCAATGGGTCACAGATGAAATCAAAGTAGAAATTAAACACTATTTACAATCAACAAAAATATACATACAACCTAAAGAAACCTGTGGGACACAATGAATACAGTCCTCAGAGGGAAATTTATAGTGGTGAATTCCCACCTCAGGAAAACACAACAAGCATAAATAAACAATGTTATGCTGCACCTCAAGTTCCTAGAAAAAGAAGAACAAGTCAAACCCAGAGCCTAAAGAAGATGGGAAATTATAAAGCTCAGGGCAGAAATTAACACAATGGAGACTAAAAAACAATACAAAGAATGAATGAATTGAAGAGTTGGTTCTTTGAAAGAATAAATAAAATAGATAAACCCCTAGCCAACATCAAAAAAAGGAAAGAAAAAACTGAAATACATGCAATAAGGAACAAAAGAGATAAAATCACTACAGATCTTGAAGAAGTTCAGAAGATCATCAATACCTACTTTGAAAATCTTTACTCTCTTAGGATGGAAAACACAGAGAAAATGGATAGATTTCTAGATACATATGAACTACTAAAGCTGAATGAATAAGAATACAAAAATCCTGAATACCTCAGTATCAGCCAGTGAAATTGAGAATGTAATGAAAAAACTTGCCAATAAAGAAAAGCCCAGGTCCTGATGGATTCACAGCTGAATTTTACAAAAAATTTAGAAAAGACTTACTACTAAATCTACTCAAACTCTTTAATAAAATTCAAAGGGAAGGAATTCTCCCCAACTCATTACTGGAGGCAAGTATTAACCTGATACCAAAACCAGAGAAAGACCCAACCAAAAAAAAGGAACTACACGCCAATCTCCCTAATAAACATAGATGCAAAAATTCTCAATAAAATACTAGCAAACAGAATACAACAAATCATCAAGAAGATTATACACCATGACCAAGCAGGAATTACCTCAAGAATGCAGGGATGGTTCGATATACGCAAATCAGTCATATAATACACCATGTCAGCAGAGCCAAAAACAAAAATCACATGATCATCTCCATCAGTGCAGAAAAAGCCTTTGATAAAGTCCAGCACGAATAAGTGCTGGATAAAAACCCTACAGAAAATAGGAATGGATGGCCTTTACCTCAAGCTGATCAAAGCCATCTATGATAAACCAACAGCTAACATCATACTAAACAGTCAAAAATTGAAAGTTTTCACTTTAAAATCAGGAACAAAACAAGGATGTCCACTGTCACCACTCCTATTCAATACAGTTCTGGAAATATTAGCTAGAGCAATTAGGCAAGAGAGAGAAATAAAAGGAATAAAGATAGGAGATGAACAAGTGAAATTATCATTATTCATGATGCTCTACATAGAAGACCCCAAAAACTCCACCAAATCATGGATTTAATAACCAAATTCAGTAGTGTAGCTAGATACAAAATTAACACCCAAAAATCAATAGCATTCCTGTACACAAGCAACAAACAGACTGAGAGAGAAATCAGGGAAACCGTACCTTTCACAATAGCATCTAAAAGGATCAAATACTTAGGAATCAATCTAACAAAAGTAAAAGACCTATGCAGTGAAAATTATAGTCCTCTGAAAAAAGAGATCGAAGAGGATATCAGAAAATGGACAGACATTCCTTGCTCATGGATAGGAAGAACCAACACTGTGAAAATGGCCACACTCTGTACAACTGTTGTATAGATTCAATGCAATCCCAATGAAAATACTATTAGTATACCTCACAGATCTAGAGAAAACATTCCTAAAGTTCATCTAGAAGAAGAGGCCTAGAATAGCAAAAGCAATCCTGGGAAACAAAGGAAAGGCAGAAGGCATCACAATTCCTGACTTGAAATTATATTACAAAGCTACTGTGAGAAAATCAGCATGGTACTGGCACAAAAACAGACCTGAAGATGAATGGAACAGATTAGAAGATACAGATACAACTACAAACACACTCAATCACCTTATCTTTGACAAAGGGGCCAAACATGTTTACTGGAAGAAAGACAGCCTCTTTAATAAATAGTGCTGGAAATACAGGCTTTCCACATGTCAAAGACTAAAACTAGACCCATGTCTTTCACCATGCAATAAATTAAAGTCAAAATAGATCAAAGATCTAAATATTAAAACAGAAACACTAAATTTATTGGAAGCAAAAGTAGGTAAAAATCTTGAAGACATTGGGGTAGGCAGAGTTTATGAACATAAAACAAACTATATGGAAAATACTCCAAAGAATCAACAACTGGGACCTGATCTTATTGAAAAGATTTTGCACATCTAAAGAAATCACCAATACAGTAAAAAGAAAACCCACGAATTGGGAAAAATTTTAGCAAACTGCCCCTCAGAAAAAGGACTTCTATCTAGGACATGTAAAGAATTTAAAAATTCAGGCCCCCCAAATTCAAAGACCCAATTCTAAAATGGGCATCTGAGATGAATACACACTTCTCAAATGAAAAAATACTAATGTCAAATAAATGCATGAAAATATGTTCAACATCATTAGTCATTTGAGAAATGCAAATTAAAACAACGCTGAGATTCCATCTTACCCCACAAAGAATGGCTATCATCAAGAAATCAGCCAATAACAAATGCTGGAGAGGTTTTGAGGAGAAAGGAACGCTACTCCATTGCTGGTGTAAGTGTAGAATGGTGAAACCACTGTGGAAATCAGTTTGGAGATTCCTCATAAAACTAGGATCGGAAGTCCCATTTAACCCAGCTATTCCCCTTCTGGGTATTTTCCCAAAAGAATTAAAGACATCACACCACAGCAATATATGTGCACCCATGTTTACAGCGGCACAATCTGTTATAGCTACATCTTGGAAGCAACCCAGATCCCCAGCCACTGAGGAATGGATAAAAAAGATGTGGTATTTTTATACAATAGAGTATTACTCAACTATAAAAATAGATAAACCCAAGGCTTTTGTAAGTAAATGGAGACCATACTCATACGTGAAATAAATCGGACCCACATGTGTAAACATCATATTGTCTCCTTGGTGTAGGAACCTGAAAGAACAAGTAAAACTCAAAACATACAACAGATGATAGACAAGGGAAAGAAATTGCTCAAAGGAAGGGATGACTGGGATGAGGGAAAGAAGATAAAAGAAAGAAGGCAAAAAAAAAAAAATATATATATATATATATATATTATATATATATATATATATATATATATAATATATATATATATATAAATAGCTGCGATAACTATATTGCTGACGTCCGATGGTACATTGAAAGGAACGGTTAATGCTTAAAATTTTTTATGTTCTGATCAATTTTGCACGCTTGTGTCTGGTAATCTGGGCAGCTGATTTGAAGGTAACAGTATGCAATGGAATTACCATGGTGAATTCCTACCATCTTGTCTAGTGAAATTCTGTATTATCTCTAATGTTTTATCTAATAATTATTTTTTTATTCTCTTTAATGGTTTGAACAATCTTCTATTCTTACATCTGATAATCTGAGCAACATATTTGAGGATAGCGATATGTAATATAACAACCACTGTTAATTTGTATTATTTTGTCTTGAAACCCTGTATCACTGTAAATGTGTTTGCTTTGGTTTGTTTATGTTTGTGATACTGGTATGCTGCTATTTTTCTATTTTTTGTTTGTTTGTGTCTCATTTACTACTCTCTTTAAAATTAAAAAAAATTTTTTTTAAAGTTATTTAGAATCACCCACCTATTGGAGGTGCTTGGTATCGATCCACTGTTTTTCTTTGCCTCAAATTATATGGTCTATCATTTTCTTCTCCTTCTGCTTCTTCAACTTCTATATCTCCATCCTCCTCTTGAGATTCTAGTTTCCCACACACAGAAGGAAAGAGGAAAGGGCAGCATGTTTAATCCACAGACAATAGTCCCACTCTAGAACTGAGTGTTACATTTTACCCATTATTCATTTTGCATAGCTAAGACTTAAAAAGTGTCACCACTGATGATACATCATACATAAATATAACTAAAAGTCAAAGTAATTGTTTAAAAAGTTTTCCCTACCACTAATCAATACAGTTCTCTACTAAAATAAACAAATTTATAATCTAATCTCTATAAATAAAATAGACAACAGTTGTATCTGATGTCTTCACTTATTTAGGAACTTTTAAGACAAAGAAATAACAAAATATGACTTAAAATTTTTCCAAACCACACCAAGCCTCAATTATTGTACAACTAAATACTAAGTATGATTAGCACTCAAATACCATTTTGTAATTCAGAAAAATTTGCTCTCACAGTAAATACTAATGTTATAGCTCGAGCAATTTTTATTGGCAATATAATGATTTGCTAGGCATGTAGACAACAGTTACATATGAATTAGAAACCACTTTGGTAAGAGAAAGGAGATAGGAACTGGAAGGAAGCATTAAACAGACTATGTTATTTTTGTTTGTTGGTTGGTTTTGTTTTGTTTTTGAGACAGGATCTTGTTATGTAATCTAGACTGGCCCTGAATTACCATACAGCCTGGGCTGCCCTCAAACCCCCAATCTGCCAACCTCAATCTCTGGAGTGCTGGAATTATGTGTACTGGTAGCCTTGGCTGTGAAACATATTTTTAGAGTGTTGATAATAGCTTAGTTGTGGACATGCATAATTACTGTATAATTCATCTAGCTATACAATTAAATAAGTTATATACTTTTTTTAAAGTTTACTTTTAAAATAACAGTTTGGCTATAGCTTTAACATCTCTTTACAGTTAAAAATGAAGAAAATTTAATTATGTTGGTTGCCAACGGTGCTGAGTAAAGTAGAAAACTAAAACTACAAGCTTTTATATATTACTCATGAGATCTGAAAGCTTATTTCAAGTTTTGAAAATTCATAGGTTATAGAGAAAATCAGCATAATACAAGATTTCTTATTCAAAGAATACTACTGTGTAAAATATTTGTAGCCAAACTTGGAGGTACATACCTGTTATCCTAGCATTCAGGAGGCTGAGGTAGGAAGATTACCATGAGTTCAAGGCCAGTCTGGGCTACATAGTAAGTCCAAAACCAGCCTGAACTACATATTGAGACCCTATCTTAAAAACCCAAAACTAAAAACAAACAAAATTTATGTCAAAATAAGTTTTCTAAACCTTCAAAAGAATTACTTTCTGAAAAAAAGCTTGTAAAATTAACACCCACTTTAATATGGACTATATATAAAAAAAATTTGAGAAACAAATGTATTCTTCCTCTGAAATTCCACTGAAAAGTAACTACTAATCTATACTTACAGTACACCAACTTTCCTGAAATCCATTCCTATTAAGATTATTGCCTCAGGAATTAAACCCTATGGGTATACCAGTCATCAATTCATACCCCAAGCAGCCAGTGTGCTTTCCACATATTCCCAGATCCAGCCCTAAAAATTTCACTTGTCTTGTTCCACTCAGAATTGAGAATGAGCTCAGGAAAGAAGAGTATAACCTCCTCCACAGTATTAGCAGTCCCAAACCTCTAAACTTCACCACTTACTTCTTAATCCATAACTGAATTTGATATCTAAGTGAGAAACTTAGAGGCTATGGGCAGCAAACAACTTTCTAGTTAGTTGAATCCTCTTTTATACTTAGGCACTGTCTAACAAGCAAATTAACCCATAGCAAATTCTACTCCATACTAGATCCCTTAAGGACTAGCAGTGGTTACTAATGAAATATATAAATACATATAATATACAGTTGAAAGCTTTCTTCCAAGTGAGGGAAATGAAAACTCAGAATGTCAACTGAATTTAAATTACTTCAGCTGGGCATGGTAGCATACACTTGTAATCCCAGCACTCAGGAGGCAGAGGCAGGAAGATCACCAAGAGTTCAAAGCTGCCCTGGGCTACGCAGTGAGTTCAAGGGAGCCTGAACTACAAAGCAAGATCTTATTTCAAAAAAAATTCAAATTACATAGACTTCAAAAGCTAAAACTCACCTACCCAGCAATATTGTACATATATTACTTGATGTAATAATTTTCTTCTCTCCCACTTGAACTTTCCAGTATTTATGCAACAAAGTGCTTTACAAACCTTCCTCTTCACCCTCAGTAGAAACTTCATGATGATTCTGTATCCCATAACTATTTCTTCTCAGTGATTTTCTTCGTCTTTTCACTCTTGAATACATATCCATGTTTTCCTTTTAAAAAAAGAAATCTTTTAAATATTAACATGGCATTTATTCTGTACTATAAATAACATTAACTAGCTGGGCAAAACGGCACACACCTGTAATAATCCCAGTACTCGACAGACTGAGGCGAGAATATTGCCTCAAGTTCAAAGCCAGCCTAAAAACAACATAGCAAGACCCTGTCTCAAAAAAAAATTAACAGAACATGCCTGTTTCATAAAATTTACTAAGCACCTATTTGCATGTCAAAGATTTGTAAAGTGGAACTTCCTAAATCCAATAAATATAAAGGACAAAAAAAAAAAAAAAACATAAAATATAAAAAACATACAATATCATCAACATACTTTCTCCTCAAGCAAATCATAGCCTACTACAGGGCTTAAGTCAAGTAATTATCTAAAAAAATAAAGTAAGTCTAAAGCCAGGCATGATGGCAGGTCCCTGTAATCCCAGCATCCTCAGAGGCTGAGCAAGAAGGTTCATGAGTTTAAATCCAACCTGGGCAACACAGCAACTTAGTGAGACCCTCAAAGGGGCAGGGGGCTAGGAAAGCACTTCTTCAGTAACACACACACAGAGTTTAAATGAGGCACAGAATCAAAGGCGAAAGCTGCCACAGTTAATGTACTCACAAATTCTGTATCCGTCCACATCCTAAGTCGTTCTACTTCTCCTGATCGCCGGTTCCGTCGGATGTTAATGTTGTCCATTTCTTGGAGCACAGCTTCAGCGGTACTGCAATCACAGTCACACCAGGGTTTAAATGACTTTTCAACAACTCATGTAAATTAACTTATCCCTGATATGTAACTGCATATAATATCCCCACTGAATGTCTTTCAGTACAAGGCTCCAAATAAATAAGTCAATCCGTAATGTCACCATAAATAATTACCAGATCCCTGACACTGAAAACTAATTCAATGCATATTTAAAAAAAAAAAAGAGCCTGTAAAAATGTTTAAAGGCAAATAAGGCTAACTGGACAGCTATTTTTAAAATTAGAGCAGAATACTGAAAACTAAGAAATATACACTAACATCTTAACAATTTTTATTTTATAGATTATTTGTTTTCTTTTTTGATTTTGGGTTGTTTTTGAGACAGGGTCTCACTATATAGTTCAGGCCGGCTTTGAACTCACATGTAGCCCAGGCTGGCCTCAAAAATCCAGCAATCCTCCTGCCTCAGCCTCCCACATGCTGGGATTACAGGCATGTCTCATCATGTCCAGCTTATTTAATGTATTTAACAAACAGCAAACATTTATATATTATTTACTGTATGTTCAGATCCAGATATAAGGAAATAGTTAAGTTACACCCCAACTCTGACATTGACTGCTATACTACATTATTTCCATATGCTATATTACATTATTTCTGGCACTCAGGAGACTGAAGGCTGACAAATAAGAATGATACTGACCTTCCTCTCCAGCCACTGTGACCATTGCTAAGCCCAAGCAGGATGATACACACTCTGGTTTCCATGTCCCTCAATGTTCAGATGTGGGAAACCTAAGCCCCACTGCAATAGTGTCAAGAGGCAGGACTTTTAAAAGGTCATTAAAGGGACTGAGGTGGTTACCCTAAGTGCTGCTTATAAACAGGAGGAGTTGAATCAAGTCCCTGTTCCCCTGCTTCTTCCTGCCTCTCCCCTCCTATGCTCTGGCCGTACGATCCCTCTACCATGTTACAGTGCAACAAGAAGGCCTACAACAAATTCACCCCTGTAGTTTTGGCTTCCTAGACTCCAGATAGAAATTTCTTTAATTTTCCCAACCTGCGGCATTCTGTTATTATAGCAGCAAAGATATTATCTGAGAACAGAATTTTGTAGCTGTAGATGCTGACCTGATGATTAGCTAGGCTCACTCACTAGTTGGGTGACTCAATCCCACAAATACAGATCCAACGTGTATGAGGGCAAATGACTATAAATCCAGCATTCAGGAGACTGAAGCAAGAAGACTACTGCAGTATGTAAGTATGTATGTATATGCAACATATCTAACTTAGTTGTACTACTGACTTAGGTCACTCTATTGTAAGGAATAGTTGATGATAATTTGTTTGATCAATTTTGTATGTCTATATCTGTCTTCCTGAGTATACACTTCGAAGTTATCAATATGTAATGCAACAACCATTGTTGATTCCCTGTCACTTTGTCTGTAACTCAGTTTTGAATGTACTATCCTTATGCTACTTTGTGTCTGTTTGTTAATATGTTTTTGTTCTTTTACTTTTAAAATAAAAGTGAAAAAAAAAAAAAAAAAAGAAGACGGCTGCAAATTCTAGGCCAACCTGAGCTACACAGTTAGGTGAAGGCCATCCTAAACTACATATTGAGACCCTGTCTTGAAAAACAAACAAAAGTAAAAAAATATGTAAGTTCAAAATATATTCAAGTCAAAAATCTACCCCTCTCTCAAGCTCCAGGGATTGAATCCAGGACCTGTGTACTGAGTTATATCCTTAGCCTCTTTTTTAATCTTCTGAGAAAGAATCTTGCTAAACTGCTAAGTTACCCATCCTGGGATCAAATTTGTAATCCTCCTGCCTCAGCCTCTCTCAGTGCTGCAATTACAGGTATAAACCATCAGGCCCAGCTTCAAGTTAAAATCTTGACTAAGCAAAGCTAGTATTTGCTATATATCAATGAGTCATTGCTTTAAAAATGAAAAACACAAATATTAAATTAACAAATAGCAAAGGAATATAGTAGTGAACTTTAAATAAAATTCCTTTTATAATTATCTAACTGCTGAAATAGAGGAAAAACTTAGTATTACAAAAATTATATTAAATCTACTAGCCTGAAAAAAAACTATCATTACCAGCTACTGTTAAATTTTAAAAGAATTATATCCATTGCTAAGTCAGTACTTAAATTATTTTTTAAAATATAATGGGCTTTTAAAAATAAACTATATACTATACAAACATTCATACCTATTTACTAGTTGATCAAATAGCAAACTCTGGTTCACACTCTCAAATCTGTTTTTCCTGGAACGACAACTTTTCCGGACTTCCATGTCACCATTTATACAAGAAAGGTCCCCATCCCCCTTCTTCTCCCCTCTGAGGGGGTGGCTTCGCAGAGCTGCAAAACACAGGCATTTCCATTCCAACATACAGAATGCAAAAACAAAGAAAAGAATAAAACACAAAATCATTTTTTGGCCCTTCTGAGACAAGATCTCCCTATGCAGTTCAGGCTGGCCTTGGACTTGTTATGTAGTTCAGGCTGGCCTCAAACTCACAGTGATGCTCCTGCCTCAGCCTACTGAGTGCTGGGATTACAGGCGTGGGCCACCATACCTGGCTAAAATTGCTTTTAAAAGACTATAAAAGCTCAACACAACTTTTTAACGACTTTAATACTCAATAATATAAATTTTCCATAGCTGTTTTATGATGTCATATTTGAAACTATCAGTTATATAGATTTCTCAAAATTTAATAATTACATACAGTTTTTTCTATGACTACAATCTAGCCATTTCCAGTTACAGACTGAGCACAGTATTAAATCAACCTATTTTTCCTCATGTTGATGCTTAATCTAACACCATTGTAGGAATTTCAATACCAAGCAGTTTTGTAACAGAATACTCACATAAGCCACTATGTCCATTCGGTAATGCAGTGCCAGGCTGAGAAGTTAACCTAGAACACAGTTACATTCAATGCACAAACACATCAGCATTTGTTTGGATAAGCAAGAAAAACAATTCTGCTGGAATTATTATTTTAATCTTTAAAATGTTGGTAATAATAAATTAAATGTTGGTGATATATTATCTTTACAAGACAAATTTATTTTACCCTAAGATTGATAATGTATAAATTAATAGAATAGACTGTCACTTGTTTCTCTAAAGAAATGCTTTCACAACAGACTATACACTGAAGCAGCTCCATCATCAACTCTACAAATTATAACCCTAATGAAAATACTCAGGCTTAACAGGCAGCATAAATTTAAGTGAGGCTGTAAGTTGCCTGGCAACACATAGTAGCTAATGGTTTTGTTTGACAAAATAAATTTCAAAATATGACAAGTTTTTTCAAATAATATGCTATGTAAGATAGGAAAAAAACTGAGCATAAATAACTTAATAACATCTTCAAAATATTTTATTATACACTTTCAACTGAAAAATAAAAATTTAGCTGATTTCTCAAAACAGTCATTTTACAATTCTCTCATTTTGGTGGAGGAAGAAAAACATAAATCGTTAAAAAGACTAAAAAGGTCATTACAAATTGAAGACTTAAAAAGCCAGTGTTTCTTAGTGTAAGAAAGTTCAACTAGGTTTGGTGGTACATGCTTATAATTCCAGAACTTGGGAGGCTGAGTCAGGAAGATCACTGCCAAGTTTGAGGCAACTACATTACATAGTGAGCTCAAGGTCAGCCTAGATTGCATAGCTCAAGGTCAACCTGGATTGCATAGCAAGAACCTATTTCAAAAAAATTCTAAATTATCACCTCACAAAAGAGCATCAGTACAAAGATAGTTTTTAAATAAATTATTTTCACAAATTAAAAAATTAAGGGGAAGGGGAGACATCCAGGAAGATGGCAACCGGGTAGGCAGCAGAGAGAGAACCTCCCAGAGGATTACCACCCAAACAATGAAATATAGCAATATGAAGACAGAAATAAGGACTTCCGGGAAGAAGATGACCAGCTGAGAGAGCGAGTGTGGAGGGAAGAACGGCTTCAGCTCCTGAACCCGACAGAGAACGCGCTACTGGGACAAACTGCACCAAACCGGGCAGCGCTC